>ARYC01019163.1:0-16102 GCA_000711775.1 Oxytricha trifallax | reverse complement strand
TTCTCAACTTTACAAGCTTCGAGATGAAGTTGACTTGAGCAAATACAAAAGCTTCCTCAAAGATGGTATTGGGACTGGAGAGCCCTCTAAATCAAAGTAAATTGCCTAGTTCAACCAAGTCAAAGCATAATCAAAGTTTGAAATAAGCAGAAGTAAGATCAAACCCAAGCTCTGGATATACATGAAGTAAAAAGCAAATCAAAAGTCTAGGATCAAGCGCAAGGCATACATTTAAAAACTTCGCGATAGCATTGCCACTTTACATGCAAGATGTGAGAATCTAGAAATAGAAAACAAACGATTAAGATAATCTAAAACAAAGTAATAGAAATAATAGAAAGGTAAGTTATTTGATAGGGTAGCTCCTAATTATATAAGAAATAGTAATTAACTAAATACTTTAGGTAGGTAATAACCTATCTAAAAAGCGAAAAGTCACAAGTTATAGGCCAGTAGAAGTTGAAAAAGTTTGCAGCTGAGATGGATTAAAGTGATGAGACTGAGAGTGAAAACAATTTTATATCCACAAGTATGCCAAAGCAATCAAAGTTTGACGATGCGGTAGATTCTCAATCTTCAAGTTAGAGCAATGAAGTTGACGAAGAAATGAAATAAATAACTTCATAAGCAGACTCAAGCAGCAGCAGAAGCAGTGAAGATATAGATGAATTCGATTTTGACATACACTCAGAAGTTGATTGTGTAATAACACCATAGAAGGTAACATCAAGAAAGATCATAAGCACGATCTCGAAGAATCGACGATTGACAAAAATTCCGAACCTTGGATAGACAATGCAAAAGTTCTAAATTTGAAATTAAACTCTGAGTCGAACTTAAAGTATATTGGGGTTTTACGCTAAGACTTGTTGAGCAATAATGCAACTTCATACTTCTAGTATTAATTAGATGATTAAGCTTATCAAACAGGGTGTCTTCTCATTTAAGGATAATGAAGATGATTACGTGAAGACACTTGCAAAGTACTTGAATTTCTTGGGGTTCGTTTAAATTAGAATCATGTACTTGCTTTCAACTAAAGAAGTCGTCTTCCAGATGAAAGATTTGCAAAACGATTTCCAATACAGTTGGATGAAACTTTATTTAGGCCAGCACGCTAAATATAGAGCAAATCACGAATTCAACCTTTTGAAAGATCACAGAGATGCCAAATTCATTCTGCCTTGCTAGAATCTCTTCTTTGACAGTGATGAGAGCCTTTTCATCTAAAACTTTAAGATCAACTAGAAATGCCAACCTCTTGGGAAATTCCTTATGCATGTACCAAAACTTAAGGAAGTTTTTAGACTTAGGATAGCTCTAGGTGTATGTATTGCAAATATTGAGCTAATGCAGCGAGGTATATTCGCTCCTCATCAAAGTATTATGAGATATCTTGTTGGTACCACTTCATTCAACTTGAGAGTGCTAATAACTGGACTGGACTTTGCTTTCTTGAAGGAGCGTCTCTTCAAACCTTGGAGTGGGTTCAGCATAACTTCTAACAAATTGCAGCAAGCAGCAAGAGACGACAAAGCTATTCACTAATCTAATGAATACTTGAACAAGCCAGTTGCTTTCATTCTCTACTTAGTGCTAAAGCCAGAATAGGATAATTTGATTTTGAAGGTTTCTAAAGACGGCTATCTTTCAGATGAAGAGAAGGCAGCTCCAGCGTAGGGAAATCAATTCAGAGGCTATGGATTAGTGCAACAACTCTGGTCTGGCAAGATCATTATAAAGGCTGCTGCTAATGAACTACTAGGTATGATTGAAGATGACTATCCAAGACATACCATGCACCTTAAGGATGAAATCGCATTCTTAAGCAACTGTCAGTGACTAATTCGCAAACTATTAATAATCCCTTCCCTAATACATTCACAACCTAATCTCTTGCACTATACTCTTTAATCTAATTTACTCTTCTATTCTACTTTACGATTGCACTCTACTAAATGACTAGATAATGCAGCAATCGATTGCAGTATTCATATCCACTTATATCAGGCATAAATTTTGCATTATTATGAGATTTTATCAAATTTTGGGTTTTAAGGTTGTATGGCTCCACCCTCAGATTGTATGGTTCCAGGAAGATACCCTGAAGATATCTCAAATTTCAAGGCTTGTGAAAATTTTCGAGAATATTGCTTATAGCTCTGCCTACTTTATGATTGGCGAGCCTTACTTCATTGATATGATACAACACAACAGTGATGCATATACAAATGCAAATACAAGCTGATCTGATGTATATGGGTTAGAATATGAGAGGCCAAACTTCAAAAATTCTTAGTTTTTCATGACAGTTTATAACAGCTTTCAAACCAACAATTTGAGTCTTTATCTTGAAACATCGACTTTTGCCTAAGAGCTCTGACTTCAACTCTAATGATGTTTTCGATGCCTCTGATACGATTAATGATGATTTGGATGGGTTTGGCATGATTAGGTGAGAGTTGGGTATGTTAAGTCAATTGGTCTTTGGTTTGAGAATAGACCTAAATTCTTAGCAATACTATGGTTAAGAAGTCAAAAACCTCTCTAAAGTCAAACTTGTCATTCTTACCCCTTCTAATCACTATATCTCCATAACACCTCCAATCAATGCAATAGAGTATAGCAACATCATATATAAGTGATAGAGTTCTATTTGAGGTGGTTTAGTCGAATTATAGATGCTAAGTTTGTAAGAATCCACTCTAAGGTTGTATGGTTCCAGATGAAGATATCCTGAAGATATCTCCAGGTTGTATGGTTCCAGGAAGATGTCCTGAAGATATCTCCAAAATTCATGCAAAAGTGTATTAAGAAATCACTGAGTATGTTAATTGCTCAACATAAAGTTGTATAGCTGCATTAGAGACAAAATATGCAAGACTCAACCTTAGGTTGTAAGAATCCAAGTTGTACAGCCTCAGTTGTATGAATCCAGCTGTATGACTCCAGATTGTATGGTTCCAGGCCTATTTAAGCCAGCGAATTTCATAATTCATTATCATATTAAAATTTCGCAAATTTGAGCAAAAATCAAACTTTTGCCTCTTGATATTTTGCTTCTATAACTTAAGACTCCTTCCAAACTTTTATAATAGCCAATATCTAACATGCTCCTTCTACTCGGGAGCATTAGGGTCCAGCCGCAGCCTATGGTTGGATACCCTCCATTTAAGAGTATAAGTTGTTGTATTTACAAAAAGTTTCAAACAAATCTCTACACTTTCGGGTTTAACACTCAAAGCTTTCTAGCTCTCTAAGTTCAGTAGTTCCTAATTTAATCGATTATTAAATAAAAATAGGCATGCTCTATATGATATAATTGCAAAGGGTCCTACTACTGCAAATGGTTGGATACCTAGAGCGTATAGGAAATTTACATAATTTGAAGAAACCAGTAATTATATTTTGCCAGATTTTTCCCTAAATTTAAATCTTAGCAATTCTATGATTTTAAAACCAGAGGTTGTGATTAATTAAATAGCTAATGCGTTGCTTACTTAAAGCATTAAGATTGATAATGAATATGTGCTTGTTAATTCTAAAGTTGATTTAGTTAAAAAATCTAAGGCCTTACATATTTTAGAATTGCCTAAATTGAGAGATACTAAAAATCAAAAAGCAAAAATAAAAAATTAAATCTCTGAGTTACTCAAATCAAAATCAAGTAGCTCTTAATCGCAGCTTGTCAACCACTAGAATATTAAATGAGTGGTAGTACTGCAACCCTACTTAAGCGAGATAGTGTCATAAATAATTTAGGATGAGTTTCGGGTGGTCACTAAAAGATAATGGAAGCTTTTTTTCGATCGGATTGAGGGGTAAGGAGGCTTAAAATATATTGGAAGATTTTACTCGTTCTTGCTCGGAGATCCCTCTCATAGTGGGTACTGGAAGACGCTAGCTGAGAAGTAGCCAACCTTCACATCTTTGAATCAATAGATATTGGAAGCTTTGATTCACTGGTGTGTACAAAGGGGAAGCACGAAGAAACTCATCCTGACTTGTCTAATCTTTTCAAAATGGTAAGTATTTTTAGCAGAGAATAAATCAGAGGAATCAATCGCAGTGAACATCGTCAGAGTCAAATCAAACAGAAACTATTGAGCTAAGTATTTTATTAATCTTTTATTTTGTAGGACTAAGGTAAAATCAAAAATGCGCGCATTTAGAAGAGATCTCTTGTGAACTAGTGATAATCAAACCCCAAGTATTTTATTAATTATTTTTTTTAGGTATGATAGTTTAAGAATCAAAACAAGAATTCTTTTTTAAAGTCATTATCCTAATCACCAATAATCTTATGGAAATAGTTTTAAAAAGTTGCAACTAAATTCAGAATCTACAATTGTTATTAGGTTTGTATGCAAATATTGTTTTGGTTTGTTTAGTTTGATTTTTTTTACATCTTAGCAAATTTAGCCTTGAATTATAATAATCTGAAAATGTAGATTAAACTTTTTGATTAGACTGCTAGTTTTACGAAATTATAGGAAATAATAAAAGTATTATAAATCACTCTGTTAGTCTTATCTCTACTTTAGTTAATAAAGGCAATTTAGGTTTAACTTAATGTAAATAAAATTAGCGTTTTAAAGCATAATTCAAATGCTAAGGTAATTACTCAAAGTGTAGGGTCTTGAATTTGTTTTCACTAACGCACTCAAATTACCGTTTTAATAATTATTTACTCAAATTAAATCACACAGAGAAAGTGACTGCTCCAACGTATTCTTGGGGTTCTGGCATTTCTTGCGAAGTCAACTGCTTTCTCACTTCTTCATCATACTTATTTATAGTCTTCCTGTATTCTCCCTTGATTTAACTATAAATTGCGCGTTAGCAATAGTTTGATTTAAATTCCTTACTCAACTTGAATTAGACTGTCATTATCAAAGCTGAAGAACCAACCATCAGAAGAATCTTCAGGATCAAGAAGTATATACACTTAGTGCATGTATGGGTCTTCCTTCTTGAATGGATAAATCCATACGTTGTGATATCCTCACCACTTATAGGTTACTGCAACAACTGGTTCGTTCTCTGCAACCTCCAAATTTACAACATTCTTGAAGCCTCTTTGCGGATCAACTTAAAACTTGAATGTGCGCTTGAATCGCTCGTCGATCACCTATACTTTGCGAATGCATCAACATTGCTAAATTACTTGCCTTATATATTTCTAAGATGTATCCACCAGGTGCTTTAGATGAATGATTGAAAGTGAAGCAGTGCTGCTTGGTAGTTTTGCTTGACTTCATTCTTTGATATAATTATTGATTATAAAATAATAACTTATTAATAATAAGCATCAATTGCGAGGTTGCATAAACCTCTTTGCATATTATATTGCTTAACAGTTGCAATTAATCAAACATAATAATTCTAAGCTTGTTTAAGTTTGAAATGCATTGCTCAACCCATCTCTAATGTTTAAGCAGGTCTGTACCTGAAGTTCATGACTTCGATCACAAATTAGATAAGCTCTTGTTGTCACCCAGGAATAGACCTTAGATTTATATGGTTCTGATAGTGTGAAAGGCAAGTTGAATGCCAAAGACGATTGTGTATTGCTCAAGTGACTGTTCCATGAATTGAAGCACTTAAGTTCCAGTGAGAACTTATCCTCGCGAATCTGTTATGAAGGAGCGCTGCATTAGCAAGTTTGATAATTAATAATATTAACATAATATAATAGTCTTAAGAGAGCTCAATATTGGGCTTAATATAATTATGTATTAATAAAGAATGTTTTAAATTGGCAAAGGAATGTTTGATTCAAAATTAAGTTATGCTAAATCAAACTCTAAAGCTACATTGGAAAATATACTTGTGAAATATTATAAGTAGGAAACAGATATCTCAATCATTAGGAGGGACAACTTCAGCTTCTTTCACATCTGAATGTTGTTCTTATTCAGAGTCTTTGGGAGGATTAGGTTGAATCTAATCTGCTGCTTACCCGTTGATGGAATCTAGGGGTTGATTTTGTTGGGACTGCAATACCTATGGAGGTTGTTGCTCAACTTACAGCTGGCCATCTTGATCATGATTGTTCTACTCTTGTAAGTTGGTCTAAGAAATCTCGTTTAGCATTTCAAGTTATTGCTGTTGCTATGAGACCTGTTTAGTTCCAGGCTAAGACTTTTGAATCTAATCTTTCACCTTACTTTCATCTCCTTTACTCTGCTCCTCTTTCAATGAATCTGAATATCCAACTTGATCCTTCAACTAGTTGCTATCCTGCTTGATTTGATCTTGCTAACTTTGAGGAAAGTGCTACTTCAATTGAGAATCTTGATTAGCAATATGAGAATCATTCTGAAGTTGAGGATTTGAAACTGTCAACTTTGTTTATGGCATTTCAATCTATTACGATTGCTGAATGATTTATTGTTGCTCTTACTGTTGGAGTTACTGCTATTGCTCTTGCAACTTTTGTTACTACACCAGTTAATCTGAAGCAAGTCGCTGCTGTTCTTCTGCAAGAAGCCTTTCCTTGGCCAGTTTCTCCTCTTCAGCAATCCTCATCTCTTCTGCAATTCTCTCCTCGTCAGCAACTCTCTTCTTTTCAGCAAATCCTCATCTCTTCTGCAATTCTCTCCTTCTTCAGCAATCTTCCTCTCTTCAACAATTTTCTTCTCTGCAAGTTCTTTCTCTACAGCGATTCTCTTCTCTTCAGCAACTTTCTACTCTTCAAGTTTTTTCTCGTGTGCAATTCTCTCCTCGTCAGCAATCTTCCTCTCTTCAGCAATTTGCTACTCTTCAAGTTCTTTCTCCTATTGAATTCTCTTCTCTTCTGCAATTCTTTGATTTTCGGCTAACTCCTACTTTGCAAGTTCCTTCAACTCTACCATTTGCTTCTGTTCAGCAATTCTCTACTCCTCTGCTATTCTTTTTTGTTCCTCAGCACGTGTCTGATCATTTTCAAGCTACTAATCTATTTCAAATTGTTACTGCACTTCAATCAAGTTTTGTTGCTCCTACTGCTACAATTGACCTTAATTTTAAGCCTGTTAGTTTTATTATGCGAAGGAGTTTTCATAGAGTTCTTAAGTTAGATTCTGATTGCTTGCAAATCGAGGAGATTATGTTGGTGGCCTAGAAGGCGAAATCTCCATCTAGTTCTGATCATCCTCATCATTTCCATTTGTATTCTCATGTTGGGGTGACTATTGTATAATTACTTTATCTCCAAAACCTGAGTTACTTAGGATTTAATTTTCTTAGTTTCCAACGCTTTGCTCACATTTGAGAAGTAAGTTTTTTTATGGAAGCTGTTATGGTGTACTTTTCTTTTATGAAAAATTTGATATTGGAGAAAACATTGAAGTAGTCCCTTATCTATGTTATGGTGATTATACTTGATTCTTAATTTGTATCCTCTGCCGATCATCAAGGGTTTTGGGTTAAAGGAATACATTCTACTAATAATTTAGATGAGCGCTTGAACGCATTGAGCCATCTCCATATATATTATTAAGCCTGAGATTATTAATTGCTGCTAGCTTATTTAATTGTTAAACATCTATTGAGAATGCGATGGTAGATTGAGAGGTTATTAAATAAGATTATTGCGCTGCAATCTTCATAACCCTAATCATGGGATTAAATCAGAAACTGGGCACCTTAATTGTTAGAACCAATGAAATTTGAATCGTAAGGATTTGGAGAATTGACTTTAGAAAAGCAAGGATTGGTCAAATATGGGGTTTTTGGTAGTTATTATTAGCTATTCTAGCTTTATCTATTCAAGTTGGAGACTGGAATCGAATCTCGTAATTAAACTAAGCTTTCTGTCTCCTAATCGGCCTATTAAGTTGGTTGCATCAAATCGCCTACTAATTGTTGAAATTTGTTTGGAGTAGAAGGATTTTCAGGATAAGCGAAGAATGCACTTTGATGAGCGTCTGTGTCGGTCAATCCTAGAACATTTGCATTATTTGGCTTGGAGTTTTACTCATCTTAAGAGTGTCTTAAGATATATTCTTCATCTTATTCTATCTTCTGACTTTTGTTTGAATGACTCGATTCAGTTTAGGTTTTTCTGTGTTAGAGTCAGCTTCATCTATGTTTAACTATTAGTTTACTTAATCCTAATGCTTAGAATCTTCATTTGAACTAGATCTCCTGATGCTATTCCTCTTCAACCTTTTTCTGGAAGTTTAGCCTTGTAAGGAACCTTATTTCTAATAACTTTTCACACTAGTAATTTATGAGCTAGAGGAGCTACCGATAGAATGACTCATATTATTTTCTTAGTTTCCTCCTTAGCTGTTGTCTAACGAGTTCATATTCTTGGACGAGCAATTCGTTGCGTTATTATTAATCTAATCCTGATTATTGTTCAGCTGGATCTAGATGTTTGAGTTTCTATTATGGGGTGTCTGTGGGAATTGTTGATATGGGGTTTACTATTAAGAGTAGTTTTACTGCATAACAAAGCTGTTTTGCTGCGACTAATTACATAGTCCAAACTAATTGTTTTGAGACCCATAGTATCTTTGATATTGCTATAAAGCAGAAGACTCGTGCTTGATTTGGCTTAACTAACTTTGACTGGACCTGTTCTGAGAGTATTAATCGCTAGGATTATTAAGTCTCTTGCCAAGGATGCTCTCACGAGCCCCAACTTCACGAGTTTAAGATCTAAATAAATTTTAGAGAGAACTAACTTACTCTAAAGTTTGCTGAATCGTATTTTATTTGTAAACCAATTAAGGAAACAATTTGCTAAGCCTGCATATCATGGGATTTATATGAAAAGTAGACTCTTCTTTAGAGATATTTTTTGTGGTAGGCAACTCGATTGGTAAGAGAATTTGATTCTAAACCACATCACAGAAATCATCTTGGTAGCGTGTGAGAATGCAAATTTTGGTTTATATAGGTGGCAAAGGCTGCTTAGCTTTTTAAGTTGATGCCATAAATTTCGTGGTCTCAATCGCGGCTCTTAAGTCTGAAGGAAGTTGAACGTTTAGTTGCTCGATATTGAATTACCTCCTATCAGTTAAAATCTCTCCAAGCCTAAAATATAACATGATTTAAATAATAACAAATCTTACCTTTCACTATGCCAATAATACAAATTGGCATTCTACTGTATCATGGAACTATCCAATTATGCTTTCAGCATCGCATAAAAATCCTTGCCGAAGTTGAATAGTTTTTATTGTAATCCATTTTAAAGTTAGCGAGATTGCTTGGTAAAGAGAGAGATGGTATCAGCTAGTTATAAACTTAAGTCGATAACTTGATAGGGATCGTATAGTTAGCTTCTTGGATCGATAATACCAGCTAATTTATTGCAATGAAAACCTAAGGTAATTAGTTAGTTAAAACAGTATACTTACTTGCACAATGAGAAGGGTCTTTCATTATGTTTGAAAAAGTTGTCAACTTCTCTTAAATATTGCTGATTGAGAGAATATCTTCAGGGCTTTGATTGATGAACTCAGTTGCTCCATTGTCTTCATCACTATAATCGATGTCGCTAGCATTTTCATAAGTGAGACAGCAGGTCTGAGTCTTTAAGTAATCTATTGAGCGTTTCAAGTCAGCAATTGCAAACGGCAACTCTTTGCAGGAATACCTATAGTAATTAATAATTTAACAAAACTTACCAACTGAAAAATCTCTAAAAGAATTCTCTTGCCAGAATGCGAGTGTCTGCTTATCCTCCTAGAATTGATAGCTCTGGCTTTAAGTCTCTTATGCATTAGTAAATATTGATACAAAACACAATTTTACTTCCTGCGCGTATTCCAGAGTCATTAGTCAGTTCGAGAATGAGATTATTGATCCATGTATTTTTACCATCAAAGTCCTTTATTTCAACAGGAAGTTTGGTTAGTTTGTTGTATCTATTGCTCATATATTAGAGTTGACCAAACTTATCGCATCTAATAACTACAAAGTGACTTTGAGGAATTTTATTGTCGCAGTTTTTAAAAAGCAGTTCGACGAATATAGTGCCTTTTTTCTTAAATAACTCTTCAAAATATGCTTTATTGCTTTTAAGAAACATGCAAAGACTTTCTACTCTGGTGAGATCTCTCTCAAATATATCAAGTTACTGAATGCGAGATACTTTATAGCTCCTGGACTTATTGTCAAACGCACACCAATTCAGAACATCAATGAGAGGGAATCTTAGTGGGTTGAGAAAGTAATCATTTAAAAAGTAGTGAGGATGCATTTACAACAAACCACAGAGCATCATTGCAAAAGCTGTGGAGTTGGGAAACATAGGGGCATCATTGATAATTGCAAGCAAGCCCATAATTTCTGATAGATAACAATAGTTGCTTGGGTCCATTATAAGAGATGTTTTGAAAGTACTGTTCAAATTGAAAATTATAGCCTTGCTACGCATCTGAAATGCATGCATCTTGTAGCTGAATTGTTATTCTTAAAAGTAGTGTGGTGTGTACATTAGCCTGTAGCTTGTCTCCTCAAAGAAAGGTGATCCAGAAAATTTAATCTGTGCTTAAGGTTCCAATTATTGAGTGATATAGTCATAACAATCGAGGGCAAATGTTTTCATGCTCGATAGGATGTAAAGTTATGACTCTCTCATAGTTTTTTGAGCGACCTTGACATACTCGAACCTTATATGCATGGTCATCAGGATAATTTTCAAGAGCAGATGATCTGGAAAGCACACTGCCATCACTCATTTCTATGTTAGAACGTCTATCGAGAAACTCGAACGTCACAGTTTTATCTTTTTAAACTTGAAAAGTATTATCAGGAACCCCCAAATCCTTAGGGTTCTAGTTCATCAAATTTACTTGCTGGCTTTATCTCTTGCTTCATCCTGTTGCTTTCTCTTTGCTTTTTGTTTCACTTTTTGTTTCTCCTTATAATCAAGGAAATTATTTATTCCAGCAACATTTCCTTAGCTGGCCTTGTTGACTTCAATTTAATCTAATTTCAATTGGTGCTTCATCAAAGTTATATAATTTTCAGCCGCGTCTTAACTGATCTCCTGAAATTTAACTAAATTTGCTTGTTGAACTGGATTTTGTAAAAACTCTGAAATAATCATAAGAACCAGTGATGCTCTATTAATCCTTTGAAAGGTCCTTCATCATTTTTTCAATTTGATCCTACTGTTCTTAGTAAGTCAGAGGTGTGCAAGCACTTTCAATAATTTTCTTGTTGTATGCTTCAACAACCTTTTACTTAACTGCTCATGATCCCTAATAAACCTTGACGATGTCTATTAAGATTGGAATTTGCTTTAGCTCAATGCAGCGATAAACTGATTGTGGATGTCATTCAAACGCTGCTGTGTGAATAAATTTAAAATTTGCTAATGGCATGTCTAATCGTGCATTTAACTATAGTACAATTGCACATGATTTTGCTGCTCATAAACTTCTTAGTTGTTGGAAGCATCACCTTCTTCTTCTTGAATTTCATTGATAGAATTGAGTGGTGGTGTATTTGGAAGTGGTGGTATGTTTGTATGAGGAGTAGTGACATTTTGATTTTTCTTGGCATAAGATTTTTTCTTTGATTTTTTCTTATTCTTAACTGAAGGATCTATTTGCAACTTTGCAAAAATTCTTTGCTCATAAGCTTCTCTGTTCTTAATGTGAGCATCATAAATAGTTTAGAATTAAGCATACACTGTTTTCAATTCAATTTCTGTGACCTTGAGCAAGCTTTTCAAAGTTTGATCGAATTTCATCATGGAAGATTCCTCATTATCTTTTTCCTTTCGTTTGTACACATTAATGATGTTTTTCTTGTCTTAAAAGATAGCATTGTTGACATAGTGCAACTTCTTGTTGATTTAGCATTGAGGAACTACCATTTTCCTAAATTCATCATAATCTGAGTATCGAGTTCCCAATATTTCATAATCGTTTTTAGAAATTTTCCCCTTATAATTCTTGAGTTACGATTATGCAGCTTTTGAAGGTTGAGTAACAAAGCAAGAGTAAGCCTTCTAAATGATATGCATCACATCATTATGAGGAGAGTCTTTTGAATTGTAAAGCTTCGTTAAGACTGTTGATACACATGCTCCATAGATCATCGCACATCAACAAAAATGCCAACATAGATCCTTCAAACATCTTAGCTTTGTGTTGACCACTTTTATGAATAGTGAGCAGGGTATTTAAAAGAATTTAAAAAGCGCTTGCGCCTCTACCATACATTTCTTATATTTGAGTAATCGATGTCGATTCAAAACTAAATACCATAGGAAAGTAAATCTTATAATAAGAAACATCAGCAGGCTCCTTAGCATTAGAGTGAAGATAACTCATTTTAATAAAATATATTATTATTTTAAAGAATATTCATAGATATTGTGATTTAGATTTATTAAAATTAAAATAAAAATGAACGCAGCTCAGAGATCCAAAAAATTAAGCAAGCAATCTGAATAGCTTTCGCAATCTTTGCAAGAGCTATCGCAACACTCGATCGTCAGCGACGATCATCTAAGTCAGCATTCATTTCAAAACATCAAGCAAAGTTGAATCAAGGTTTAAGATAAGCAAATTATAAAGTGGGGACCTGTGATTTTAGGAAGGAATTTCGTGCAAGTGATTGCTCCTGCAAAATATTCTTACAATACTGGAACTCTCCTCAACTCTGGTGAGGTTCCTCCTCAAGTGGGTTCCTTGCAAGGAGGGTTGATCATATAGATGCCATTAGAAGGAATCGATGCATATTTGAAAGACGTTATAGATTTGAAGAGCTTGCTTAACGACGATTCACTCTGCTAATACCTAGAGCAGTTCTTAAATAATTTTCGCAAATCAAAGTTGGTAAGTAGAATAATCTAAAATTTAAGAATCACTCTAATGCAAATTATATTTAGATATCTGGATCTACTAAAGATAAGCAATCAACGCAATTGATTCAAACTGGATTTCTATCTCTGATTTAAAATTCAAGGCAGCTAAACTCTAATCATCTTTAAGAAAGCAATCCCTATTTAAAGCCTCGAGAAGCAAAGCTTGCACATAAGCGACTTGAGATAGTAAGAATGTATATGGAAGATTAGTTGAAGCCAAAGTAAATTTCTAAGAAGTTGCGAGTGACAGCAGAGTTTGTATCAAGAACTGTTGAGAAGTTTAAGCATGAGTTGAAAACCAAAGTATTGCATCCTTAAGAACCAAAAAAATCTGGCAAGAGAAGGGAGAGAGATAATGAGCAGCTGGTTGCTGCTGTTGGCGAATGCATCGAAGAAGTTGGGATTTATCAGTGCACTGGAAGAAATATTCACAATCGATTGCAAGAAATGAAAACGAGCTCGCCATCAAAGTATACATTCAAAGTGCCTTGCATCTCAACGATTCATAAAATTCTAAAGGAGAAGTTTCATTTGAAGTTTGGTAAGACAGAAGCAGCGAATGTCAAATATAGGGATCCTGCTTATAACAGCAAGCGCTTGTGGGTGAGTCGACTGCTATCTTAGTTCTTAAGTGAGGATGCAGTAATTATATCAATTGATGAAAGTAATTTCAGATCCTACTACTTGCCTCTTAAATAGTGGGCACTAAATCAAAAGAGCATTCTTGGCAAGAGGAAGAATAATGAGAGCAAACTCATTGCAATTAAAAAGTATTGTAGAATCATCGCGAGCGATAAAGAGTTGCAGTATGGAGAGATGCTGCTTGGCAAGCAGTTGAATGAAGAATATTGTTAGAAATTTTCAAATGAATTGGATGCAGTTCCATTTATAAAATCAAGCGAATTGGCTGCTTAAAATACTTCATAAAACATTAATCTATAAACTGCTGCTCAGGCCTCACTGTCATCCAACCATCATTCACTCTTTCAGAGTAAAGCAATACCAATTTCAAAACCCCATTCTAGTAAAAGCAGTTTGACTAAGTTTGCAAAGCAATCTACTTTTAAGATATCACAGAAATCATCAAGCAGCTCTAAAGTAAGCGATTTGATATTAATTTTAATCGAATAATATATAGAAGTCAGTCATTTTATAAACACCACCTCGCTAGAATTTTAATTCAAAGCATAAACAACTTAAGGACCTATCTCCTATACCAGAAGTTGCTGACACTCCTAAGAATCAATCAAGCACATTGAAAAAATTTAGAAATTTGAAGCTGCAGAGCACTGCCAAGAAAGTCACTTCAGATGATGAGCAAATTGAAAGGATTCACTCAGGGCTCACTCCACTGATAGAAAAGGTATCAAAACTAAAGTTGCAATCAACTTTGAAGAAATCAAGCAGTTCGTTGTTGGGTTAGAGATAACGAGAAGTGATTCAGTTGAATCCAAGAAAGCTATCGCTATCAGTTTTAAGCAGCTCCAATATCGATGAGAGTAAGTACAAGAAGTTGAATTTGGAAGTTGATGGTTGTTGCATGATGATGATTTAAAATATACTCATTCTATTGCGGACGAAGTCAAATCATCTTGCTATCCTTCGTCTGGGCAATATATTAGAATTGATGTTATAAAGAGCGAGAAAGTTGCAAATCATAAGATGACATCTTGGAGTTAAGCGATGCTTTCAACTACCATGCTTGATGAAGATATCCTGAAGATATCTCTTAGGTTGTATAGTTCCTTGTTGTATGGATCCAGATTGTATGAATCCAAGTTGTAGAGATCCATATTGCATGACTCCAATCATATATTGTATGACTCCACCATAATGTTGTATGAATCCAGCTAATACAAATTCAACATAACATACATCTAAACTCATATCATTATGCATACTTCCATCAAACTACTAAGATGATAAATCAACTATCGTTCTAATACCTATTCAACTATAATTATAGATGATCCATCACAAACTCATAACCAATTTGAAGAATCCAAGGAATGTGATCAACTCTATACATTGATGCCATATTAAAGTCAACTTAATCTTACTTATAAACCAATCTCTCAATATCAAAAGGACATGCTTGCAAATTTAGGCGATTATGGATAGAAAGCAAAACAGTTGTCGATTGCAAAGCAAACTGTGAAAAGATAATAATATTCGATGAGTTTGATAGCTGCGATCGCAGTTGACAGAGTGGTCTCCACTTAAATAATTGAGGGAGGTTTTGATTCAGTGCTGTTTGAGAACTTTATATATCAGACGCTGAGAAGTATAAGAATTGACAAAGATCTGTGCAATAAGAAGGTGGTGCTCTTGATGGATAATGCTATCATACACAAATATTCAGAAATGCTTGCGACTGCTCGTCGCTTCAAAGCCAACGTTCTTTTCAATGCAGAACACTCCCCCTGGCTCAACCCAATCGAATAGTTGTTTGCGCACATCAAGAAGAACCTCAAGCAGCAGAACATTAATAGCAAGTAAGCATATTGCAATTTAAAATATATAGAGTGCAGCTGGTCAAGCGCATACAAGAGATAATCAAAAATATGAGCGAGGATGATGTTTGAGGACTCTGGGCATTCAGCATCAAGAAATGGATTCATACTCTGAGGTATGGCTTTGTTTGAGATTCTACTCAAAACTTAGAATTGCATCTTACATTCAAATTTCTATAAGCGCTTATAATTTTTTGCATCATCAATACTACTGCAACTACTATTACTGCTGCTATTACTCCTGCTACTAATACTGTCCTTAAAATTAATGCAAATATTTATGGGGATCCCTTGAATTCGCAGTTCTTACAAGTCTTCTCAGATATTTATGAATTCTTGGCAAGTATCATCCAATTACACATGAGTACGCTCTGTATTGTAATACTCTATCACCTCAAAGTGAAATCCAGAGGAGTTGAGCAAATTTGACTATAGTTATACAAAACTCGTTTTAAATACAACTGTTCCAAGAATTGCATAATTATGCGAGGGAGGAGATAAACTAAGCATTAGACTTTTCGAATTATTGAGAATGCATTGATAATCTAGCAAATTTCCAACTTCTGCTCAATTGTTTTGATCAGCATTCTTTTATAGGCAGTGCTGCAATCAAGAACTCTAAAACCTCGCAATTTTTGACAGCATTGACCAATATCAATGATTTTCGAGATTTTTGACCACTCTGCTCAAAATGGGATTTTGGTCATCATACTTTTGCGAAAAGTGACTAAAAATGCGAAATTCAGACTTAAGACCTAGATTTTTCAAA
>ARYC01019162.1:0-57078 GCA_000711775.1 Oxytricha trifallax | reverse complement strand
GTCGGTCAATCCTAGAACATTTGCATTATTTGACTTGGAGTTTTACTCATCTTTAAGAGTGTCTTAAGATATATTCTTCATCTTATTCTATCTTCTGACTTTTGTTTGAATGACTCGATTCAGTTTAGGTTTTTCTGTGTTAGAGTCAGCTTCATCTATGTTTAACTATTAGTTTACTTAATCCTA
Organism: Oxytricha trifallax; assembly: GCA_000711775.1. Lineage (NCBI taxonomy): Eukaryota > Ciliophora > Spirotrichea > Sporadotrichida > Oxytrichidae > Oxytricha > Oxytricha trifallax. Next base: position 56,892 of record ARYC01019162.1, on the reverse strand, counting down.
ATGCTTAGAATCTTCATTTGAACTAGATCTCCTGATGCTATTCCTCTTCAACCTTTTTCTGGAAGTTTAGCCTTGTAAGGAACCTTATTTCTAATAACTTTTCACACTGGTGATTTATGAGCTAGAGGAGCTACCGATAGAATGACTCATATTATTTTCTTAGTTTCCTCCTTAGCTGTTGTCTAACGAGTTCATATTCTTGGACGAGCAATTCGTTGCGTTATTATTAATCTAATCCTGATAATTGTTCAGCTGGATCTAGATGTTTGAGTTTCTATTATGGGGTGTTTGTGGGAATTGTTGATATGGGGTTTACTATTAAGAGTAGTTTTACTGCATAATAAAGCTGTTTTGCTGCGACTAATTACATAGTCCAAACTAATTGTTTTGAGACCCATAGTATCTTTGATATTGCTATAAAGCAGAAGAATCGTGCTTATTTGGCTTAACTAACTTTGACTGGACCTGTTCTGAGAGTATTAATCGCTAGGATTATTAAGTCTCTTGCCAAGGATGCTCTCACGAGCCCCAACTTCACGAGTTTAAGATCTAAATAAATTTTAGAGAGAACTAACTTACTCTATAGTTTGCTGAATCGTATTTTATTTGTAAACCAATTAAGGAAACAATTTGCTAAGCTTGCATATCATGGGATTTATATGAAAAGTAGACTCTTCTTTAGAGATATTTTTTGTGGTAGGCAACTCGATTGGTAAGAGAATTTGATTCTAAACAACATCACAGAAATCATCTTGGTAGCGTGTGAGAATGCAAATTTTGGTTTATATAGGTGGCAAAGGCTGCTTAGCTTTTTAAGTTGATGCCATAAATTTCGTGGTCTCAATCGCGGCTCTTAAGTCTGAAGGAAGTTGAACGTTTAGTTGCTCGATATTGAATTACCTCCTATCAGTTAAAATCTCTCCAAGCCTAAAATATAACATGCTATAAATAATAACAAATCTTACCTTTCACTATGCCAATAATACAAATTGGCATTCTACTGTACCATGGAACTATCCAATTATGCTTTCAGCATCGCATAAAAATCCTTGCCGAAGTTGAATAGTTTTTATTGTAATCCATTTTAAAGTTAGCGAGATTGCTTGGTAAAGAGAGAGATGGTATCAGCTAGTTATAAACTTAAGTCGATAACTTGATAGGGATCGTATAGTTAGCTTCTTGGATCGATAATACCAGCTAATTTATTGCAATGAAAACCTAAGGTAATTAGTTAGTTAAAACAGTATACTTACTTGCACAATGAGAAGGGTCTTTCATTATGTTTGAAAAAGTTGTCAACTTCTCTTAAATATTGCTGATTGAGAGAATATCTTCAGGGCTTTGATTGATGAACTCAGTTGCTCCATTGTCTTCATCACTATAATCGATGTCGCTAGCATTTTCATAAGTGAGACAGCAGGTCTGAGTCTTTAAGTAATCTATTGAGCGTTTCAAGTCAGCAATTGCAAACGGCAACTCTTTGCAGGAATACCTATAGTAATTAATAATTTAACAAAACTTACCAACTGAAAAATCTCTAAAAGAATTCTCTTGCCAGAATGCGAGTGTCTGCTTATCCTCCTAGAATTGATAGCTATGGCTTTAAGTCTCTTATGCATTAGTAAATATTGATACAAAATACAATTTTACTTCCTGCGCGTATTCCAGAGTATTTAGTCAGTTCGAGAATGAGATTATTGATCCATGTATTTTTACCATCAAAGTCCTTTATTTCAACAGGAAGTTTGGTTAGTTTGTTGTATCTATTGCTCATATATTAGAGTTGACCAAACTTATCGCATCTAATAACTACAAAGTGACTTTGAGGAATTTTATTGTCGCAGTTTTTAAAAAGCAGTTCAACGAATATAGTGCCTTTGTTCTTAAATAAGTTTTCAAAATATGCTTTATTGCTTTTAAGAAACATGCAAAGACTTTCTACTCTGGAGAGATCTCTCTCAAATATATCAAGTTACTGAATGCGAGATACTTTATAGTTCCTGGACTTATTGTCAAACGCACACCAATTCAGAACATCAATGAGAGGGAATCTTAGTGGGTTGAGAAAGTAATCATTTAAAAAGTAGTGAGGATGCATTTACAACAAACCACAGAGCATCATTGCAAAAGCTGTGGAGTTGGGAAACATAGGGGCATCATTGATAATTGCAAGCAAGCCCATAATTTCTGATAGATAACAATAGTTGCTTGGGTCCATTATAAGAGATGTTTTGAAAGTACTGTTCAAATTGAAAATCATAGCCTTGCTACGCATCTGAAATGCATGCATCTTGTAGCTGAATTGTTATTCTTAAAAGTAGTGTGGTGTGTACATTAGCCTGTAGCTTGTCTCCTCAAAGAAAGGTGATCCAGAAAATTTAATCTGTGCTTAAGGTTCCAATTATTGAGTGATATAGTCATAACAATCGAGGGCAAATGTTTTCATGCTCGATAGGATGTAAAGTTATGACTCTCTCATAGTTTTTTGAGCGACCTTGACATACTCAAATCTTAGGTATGCATGGTCATCAGGATAATTTTTCAAGAGCAGATGATCTGGAAAGCACACTGCAATCACTCATTTCTATGTTAGAACGTCTATCGAGAAACTAGAACGTCACAGTTTTATCTTTTTAAACTTGAAAAGTATTATCAGGAACCCCCAAATCCTTAGGGTTCTAGTTCATCAAATTTACTTGCTGGCTTTATCTCTTGGCTTCATCCTGTTGCTTTCTCTTTGCTTTTTGTTTCACTTTTTGTTTCTCCTTATAATCAAGGAAATTATTTATTCCAGCAACATTTCCTTAGCTGGCCTTGTTGACTTCAATTTAATCTAATTTCAATTGGTGCTTCATCAAAGTTATATAATTTTCAGCCGCGTCTTAACTGATATCCTGAAATTTAACTAAATTTGCTTGTTGAACAGGATCTTTTTTTGTAAAAACTCTGAAATAATCATAAGAACCAGTGATGCTCTATTAATCCTTTGAAAGGTCCTTCATCATTTTTTCAATTTGATCCTACTGTTCTTAGTAAGTCAGAGGTGTGCAAGCACTTTCAACAATTTTCTTGTTGTATTGCTTCAACAACCTTTTACTTAACTGCTCATTGATCCCTAATAAACCTTGACGATGTCTATTAAGATTGGAATTTGCTTTAGCTCAATGCAGCGATAAACTGATTGTGGATGTCATTCAAACGCTGCTGTGTGAATAAATTTAAAATTTGCTAATGGCATGTCTAATCGTGCATTTAACTATAGTATAATTGCACATGATTTTGCTGCTCATAAACTTCTTAGTTGTTGGAAGCATCACCCTTTTCTTCTTCTTGAATTTCATTGATAGAATTGAGTGGTGGTGTATTTGGAAGTGGTGGTATGTTTGTATGAGGAGTAGTGACATTTTGATTTTTCTTGGCATAAGATTTTTTCTTTGATTTTTACTTATTCTTAACTGAAGGATCTATTTGCAACTTTGCAAAAATTCTTTGCTCATAAGCTTCTCTGTTCTTAATGTGAGCATCATAAATAGTTTAGAATTAAGCATACACTGTTTTCAATTCAATTTCTGTGACCTTGAGCAAGCTTTTCAAAGTTTGATCGAATTTCATCATGGAAGATTCCTCATTATCTTTTTCCTTTCGTTTGTACACATTAATGATGTTTTTCTTGTCTTAAAAGATAAGCATTGTTGACATAGTGCAACTTCTTGTTGATTTAGCATTGAGGAACTACCATTTTCCTAAACTCATCATAATCTGAGTATCGAGTTCCCAATATTTCATAATCGTTTTTAGAAATTTTCCCCTTATAATTCTTGAGTTACGATTATGCAGCTTATGAAGGTTGAGTAACAAAGCAAGAGTAAGCCTTCTAAATGATATGCATCACATCATTATGAGGAGAGTCTTTTGAATTGTAAAGCTTCGTTAAGACTGTATTGATACACATGCTCCATAGATCATCGCACATCAACAAAAATGCCAACATAGATCCTTCAAACATCTTAGCTTTGTGTTGACCACTTTTATGAATAGTGAGCAGGGTATTTAAAAGAATTTAAAAAGCGCTTGCGCCTCTAGCATACATTTCTTATATTTGAGTAATCGATGTCGATTCAAAACTAAATACCATAGGAAAGTAAATCTTATAATAAGAAACATCAGCAGGCTCCTTAGCATTAGAGTGAAGATAACTCATTTTAATAAAATATATTATTATTTTAAAGAATACTCATAGATATTGTGATTTAGATTTATTAAAATTAAAATAAAAATGAACGCAGCTCAGAGATCCAAAAAATTAAGCAAGCAATCTGAAAAGCATTCACAGTCTTTGCAAGAGCTATCGCAACACTCGATCGTCAGTGACGATCATCTTAGCCAGCATTCATTTCAAAACATTAAGCAAAGTTGAGTCATGGTTTAAGATAAGCAAATTACAAAGTGGGGTCCTGTGATTTTAAGAAGGAATTTCGTGCAAGTGGTTGCTCCTGCAAAATATTCTTACAAGACTGGAACTCTCCTCAACTCTTGTGAGGTTCCTCCTCAAGTAGGTTCCTTGCAAGGAGGGTTGATCATATAGATACCAATAGAAGGAATCGATGCATATTTAAAAGACGTTATAGATTTGAAGAGCTTGCTTGACGACGATTCACTCTGCTAATACCTAGAGCAGTTCTTAAATAATTTTCGCAAATCAAAGTTGGTAAGTAGAATAATCTAAAATCTAAGAATCACTCTAATGCAAATTATATTTAGATATCTGGATCTACTAAAGATAAGCAATCAACGCAATTGATTCAAACTGGATTTCTATCTCTGATTTAAAATTCAAGGCAGCTAAACTCTAATAATCTTTAAGAAAGCAATCCCTATTTAAAGCCTCGAGAAGCAAAGCTTGCACATAAACGACTTGAGATAGTAAGAATGTATATGGAAGTTAGTTGAAGCCAAAGTAAATTTCTAAGAAGTTGCGAGTGACAGCAGAGTTTGTATCAAGAACTGTTGAGAAGTTTAAGCATGAATTAAGAACTTAAGTATTGCCTCCTTAAGAACCTAAAAAATCTGGCAAGAGGAGGGAGAGAAATAATGAGCAGCTGGTTGCTGCAGTTGGCGAATGCATTGAGGAAGTTGGGATTTATCAATGCACTGGAAGAAATATACATAATAGATTGCAAGAAATGAAAACGAGTTCGCCATTATAGTATACATTCAAAGTGCCTTGCATCTCAACGATTCATAAAATTCTCAAGGAGTAGTTTCATTTGAAGTTTGGTAAGACAGAAGCAGCGAATGTCAAGTATAGGGATCCTGCTTATAACGGCAAGCGTTTGTGGGTGAGTCGACTGCTATCTTAGTTCTTAAGTGAGGATGCAGTAATTATATCAGTTGATGAAAGTCATTTCAGATCCGACTACTTGCCTCCTAAATAGTGGGCACTAAATTAAAAGAGCATTCTTGGCAAGAGGAAGAATAATGAGAGCAAATTCATTGCAAGTAAAAAGTATAGTAGAATCATCGCGAGCGATAAGGAGCTGCAGTATGGAGAGATGCTGCTTAGCAAGCAGTTGAATGAAGAATATTGTTAGAAATTTTCAAATGAATTGGATGCAGTTCCATTTATAAAATCAAGCGAATTGGCTGCTTAAAATACTTCATAAAACATTAATCTATAAACTGCTGCTCAGGCCTCACTGTCATCCAACCATCATTCACTCTTTCAGAGTAAAGCAATACCAATTTCAAAACCCCATTCTAGTAAAAGCAGTTTGACTAAGTTTGCAAAGCAATCTACTTTTAAGATATCACAGAAATCATCAAGCAGCTCTAAAGTAAGCGATTTGATATTAATTTTAATCGAATAATATATAGAAGTCAGTCATTTTATAAACACCACCTCGCTAGAATTTTAATTCAAAGCATAAACAACTTAAGGACCTATCTCCTATACCAGAAGTTGCTGACACTCCTAAGAATCAATCAAGCACATTGAAAAAATTTAGAAATTTTGAAGCTGCAGAGCACTGCCAAGAAAGTCACTTCAGATGATGAGCAAATTGAAAGGATTCACTCAGGGCTCACTCCACTGATAGAAAAGGTATCAAAACTAAAGTTGAAATCAACTTTGAAGAAATCAAGCAGTTCGTTGTTGGGTTAGAGATAACGAGAAGTGATTCAGTTGACTCCAAGAAAGCTATCGCTATCAGTTTTAAGCAGCTCCAATATCGATGAGAGTAAGTACAAGAAGTTGAATTTGGAAGTTGATGGTTGTTGCATGATGATGATTTAAAATATACTCATTCTATTGCGGACGAAGTCAAATCATCTTGCTATCCTTCGTCTGGGCAATATATTAGAATTGATGTTATAAAGAGCGAGAAAGTTGCAAATCATAAGATGACATCTTGGAGTTAAGCGATGCTTTCAACTACCATGCTTGATGAAGATATCCTGAAGATATCTCTTAGGTTGTATAGTTCCTTGTTGTATGGATCCAGATTGTATGAATCCAAGTTGTAGAGATCCATATTGCATGACTCCAATCATATATTGTATGACTCCACCATAATGTTGTATGAATCCAGCTAATACAAATTCAACATAACATACATCTAAACTCATATCATTATGCATACTTCCATCAAACTACTAAGATGATAAATCAACTATCGTTCTAATACCTATTCAACTATAATTATAGATGATCCATCACAAACTCATAACCAATTTGAAGAATCCAAGGAATGTGATCAACTCTATACATTGATGCCATATTAAAGTCAACTTAATCTTACTTATAAACCAATCTCTCAATATCAAAAGGACATGCTTGCAAATTTAGGCGATTATGGATAGAAAGCAAAACAGTTGTCGATTGCAAAGCAAACTGTGAAAAGATAATAATATTCGATGAGTTTGATAGCTGCGATCGCAGTTGACAGAGTGGTCTCCACTTAAATAATTGAGGGAGGTTTTGATTCAGTGCTGTTTGAGAACTTTATATATCAGACGCTGAGAAGTATAAGAATTGACAAAGATCTGTGCAATAAGAAGGTGGTGCTCTTGATGGATAATGCTATCATACACAAATATTCAGAAATGCTTGCGACTGCTCGTCGCTTCAAAGCCAACGTTCTTTTCAATGCAGAACACTCCCCCTGGCTCAACCCAATCGAATAGTTGTTTGCGCACATCAAGAAGAACCTCAAGCAGCAGAACATTAATAGCAAGTAAGCATATTGCGATTTAAAATATATAGAGTGCAGCTGGTCAAGCGCATCCAAGAGATTATCAAGAATATGAGTGAAGATGATGTTAGAGGACTCTGGGCATTCAGCATAAAAAAGTGGATACATACTATGAGGTATGGCTTTGTTTGAGATTCTACTCAAAACTTAGAATTGCACCTCAAAATTAAAATTCTATAAGTGCATATAATTCATGCATCATCTATACTACTGCAACTACAACTACTGCTGCTATTACTACTGCTACTAATACTGTCATCATAATCAATGCAAATATTTATGGGGATCCCTTGAATTCGCAGTTCTTACAAGTCTTCTCAGATATTTATGAATTCTTGGCAAGTATCATCCAATTACACATGAGTACGCTCTGTATTGTAATACTCTATCACCTCAAAGTGAAATCCAGAGGAGTTGAGCAAATTTGACTATAGTTATACAAAACTCGTTTTAAATACAACTGTTCCAAGAATTGCATAATTATGCGAGGGAGGAGATAAACTAAGCATTAGACTTTTCGAATTATTGAGAATGCATTGATAATCTAGCAAATTTCCAACTTCTGCTCAATTGTTTTGATCAGCATTCTTTTATAGGCAGTGCTGCAATCAAGAACTCTAAAACCTCGCAATTTTTGACAGCATTGACCAATATCAATGATTTTCGAGATTTTTGACCACTCTGCTCAAAATGGGGTTTTGGTCACCATACTTTTGCGAAAAGTGACTAATAATGCAAAATTCAGACTAAAGACCTAGATTTTTCAAATTTTTGACCAGCTTTCCCTAAAATGGTCATTGTCACAACAAATCTGGGGTTTTGGCCACTATTTTTGACAATTTTGCTCGATCAATGCATTTTGACCACTTTATGGCCATTCTACTAATATATGACAGACATAAATAAAGACATATCAATATTAGTCAAAAACTGAAAATTTAGGGGTTTTGACAATGAATCTCCAATTTGGTCATTTTAGAAAGTATAATCAGAAAAATTCTCAATTTTGACAACAAGTGCATGTAAAAGTGACCACTTTGTAATAAAAACTAGCAATTTGACCAATTTTCGCAAATAAGACTAATCACACATTACATTAGCAGTAAATATTTATATAATTAATTTTGAATTTTAATTTTCACAATTCCCCGATTCGACATGTATATTTATCATTAATAAGATAGTCAATATGCTTTTATAGAAACTTTGATTTCCTTTTAGGCATAGAATTCAGCTATTATTGCTTTAGTTATACTGCTATAAGACAGTGGAATCGAACAGTTGATGGACTTCGCTTTAGAGCAGTGCAATAGACTTATAGTTCAGTACTGGTTTGACTTATTCACTGTATATATTACATCCATATCGCAGTTTAAACACTAAATCTATATACTCTTCATCATAAATAGACCCCAAAAGCTAGCTATTTTTGTCTCGCATTTAATTAATAACCCCAACCCCTAACAAATTCCATACAAATCAAAGCACTTATAAACCTCATTAAGGGGTTTTGGGGTTTTGATTCTGATTATTAAATCATGATATATAAAAAACCATATAAGTTAAAGCAAGTATCTTTATTAAAATATATTCTAGAATAATCATGATCAGAAGTAATAAAAAACTACTAATTTTTTAGACATCAAAGTAACATATGTAAATCAAATAGATTTAAAAGATTAATATGATATTAACTTTTCATGAATAATATCAAACAAACATAAAAGTGTCAATAGAGAAAATTTCTAAAAGTGGGGCAAAAGTAGCAAATTTGTTTAATTTTGCCCCACTTTTACTAACCTACAATAACTAACGAATAAATAACAATTATCGATTATTAAATTTATTATATATAAATGAAAAGTATAGTTAGTTTATTAATTTCTACTATTTGAAAATTCAAAAAATATCTTGATGAATCAAAACCCCAAAACCCCTTAGTGAGGTTTATAAGTGCTTTGATTTGTAGGGTATAGTTGGGGTCTTATTGGGGTTAGTAGAGAAATTAGGTCAAATTTCAAAATGAGGAATAGAAATTAGCGAAATTTAGGGTCTATTTATGATGAGTACTATTTAGATTTACTGCTTAAGCTTAGGTATGGTACAAGTATTAATATACACTAAGTCAAACCAGTAATGAATTATGCTGCTATAGCAACGCTCCTGCGCAAGAGTGCCTCAACAGTTAGCTATCATTGCTTGTTGGCTGTTTAGCATTATAATTCAGGCACTTGAAAGCATCCTGCAAGAAAATAAAAGTTCTCACAGCACCATATTGACTTCCTCTGCGACTCGAAGACTTTATAGTATTGGGCACACTTTCCACTAGACTAGCGAGCTGTGATGTTCCATCGCAAGTTTCCTGACATGCGTATCTCTCCTTAAACTATAGCCAACATTTATAGAAGAAATGGAATTACTTTCAAGACTGTCAACAGAGTGAAGAGAGTGATTGATTTTACAGTGCCTTTTTATAGTAATAATTTAAACCATATATATGATAAAATGCAGAGAGCTATTACTTATAACATCAAGTCATACACGCTGATGAAGCTGTGTTTACCTTCAACACCTTTATTAATAAGTCTTGGTATAAGAAGTATGATAATATAGAAGTCTACGATTAGAAAGAAAGGTTGTAACCCATGCAATTTTAGCAGGTATTAGTGAAGACTCTGGCTTAGAAAGTTATGTTGTTCATCCTCGCTCTATTAAGCGAGCGTAGTACATAGAGTTCCTACATAAGACCAGAGATAAATACAACGATTAAGAGATCATTCTGTTTGTTGACAACCTCTCAGTTCATAAGACTAAGGAGTCTAAGAAAGCTTATGAAGAGTTAAACATTACTCCTGTATACAATGTTCCTTACAGCTCTTAATTTAATGGAATTGGATTCTACTGGAGTTAAATAAAGACCCAATACAAGAAACTGCTGCTATATCACCTAATGCATGATTTGCCTATAGATACAGTAGACTTGATTCAGAGTAGCTGCAAGAGAGTAGGCATAGATAAGACAACAGTTTGTGCGAGAGAAGGAAGAATGAATGTTTATAAATAAGTTTTAGATTTAAATGAATGAATAAGTTCACATATTAAACTAAACCATAAAGGGGTTTGGCTTTTCTTTCTTCTCCTCTTCTTATGGCTTGCTTGGGCCCATATTTCTTCTCATTGTGCCAGCTCCTGCATCTATGTTCATTTCTTCTGGCTTTTAAACATCTTTAATAAAGTCTCTTGCTCATTCATAAATAGTCTATGACTTTCTCTCTCTGTGAACCTTCGCATGCTCTTTCATTAGGAATATACCAGTTCCAGGTTTCCCTACAAAGTTATGAATCAAAGCTTACGAGAGAGGAATGGATGCTTCTTAAGCTCAGCGAGCCAGGTCTCGCTTATTAGTATGCCTTGCTTCTTTTAATCTTCAGGAGAAATAGAGTAGCGTTTTTTGTGAGCTTCTTCAATGATCTCTCTGAGAGAACTCTCTCTTAAAGTGCCAAGAACTCCAAAGAAGAAGCTCCTTTCGGGAAGCTTGTTAGAGAGTTGTTTCTTGGTAGGAAGATAAATTACCAACTCTTCATCTTTCATCACATCCTCGTAGAGATTAGTCACTGAAATCTCTGGGTAGTTTGGTATATCTATCAACTTTATTTCACTGTTTTTGAAGGCTTTCTTCTCATCGCAGAGTATATATAGCTTTTAAGAATGAAATTTTGGTACCTTTCATCGTTGGAAGGAATAAACCCACTATAGCATATGATTAAGTATATGTCACATGCTTACCATGCTAAGTGAGGTATCGATAGAGATCTTCCTTGCTTCTAAATCTTGAGATATCATTTCTTAAGCTTCAACCCTCTTCATTGCAGTACTTATAGATTCCATCCTTGTTCCTTCTCTTGTTATTGAATTTCAAATTCTATTATATAGAGTTCTGGATCCTAGTGTTAAAAATCTTAGTATTAAATATGGGCATCTTATAGGAGGTAACCTGATAAGGATACGTGGAGAAAGCTGGCAGAAGCTGTAACAAATTTCAGAGATGGAGCTCCATTTTTATCAATTTAGTTCCATTAAATTAGTTCTAAATTTGTTTGAATTTAATTAGTACTGGTACTAATTCGGTTTAATTTTAATTGGTACCAATTTATTAGTACCAAAACTAAATTAGTACCTACTTTTAAACTAATGAGGTTTTAATGGAAAAGTTCCAAAATGGTTCAAAACCTAATTGGTACCAGTACCAACTTGAATATTATCTAAGTTAGTACCAAAATTAAAAATATTAAGCATAAAATAAGAAAAATTATAGTTATAAACTAAGTATAAATTTGAGCTCTAACACTTCAATATCAACCATTAGTGCTGCAGTGCCAACTCCTATACATAGTTGCTATAACTAGGGAGGTTATTAAGCTTTATAATACAAATTTAAATTTGAATTTAAACATGGCGGCTAACTTAAATCGTAAAGCAATCTCTCTTGGCAATGGTTAATCATAGGTAAACTTTGGCACCACTAAAACGCCAAAAAAAAAAAAAAAGCAAGAAGTTATTTATATTGAGAGGGAAGTAGAGTTAAGAGCTCTTGAGTTTGAAGCATAGGTCTTAAAAAGTGAAGTATCTAACTAGAAGGGGAGAACAGAGATAGGACTTTAAACATTAAATTGAATATGTTGAGGAGCTAAAAGAACAGCAACCAATTGAAAAATAAAAACACTTTGAATGCAATGATTTTTAAAACTTCTTCTCAACTGAGTAGAGCTTGAAGAGGCATATTTAAGAAGTACATTCTGGTAAAGCGAAGATTTATTTCAAGCATGATTATGTGGATGGCAGGTATTAATGCACGACTTGCATGAAGTCTTACACTCACTCAGCTAAGGTTAAAAGACACATGCAAAAGCATCATTTAAGCGAGTTTTTAATGTAAGATTAAGAGACTTATTAACTTATATCTGCCAAGAGAAATTCTAATACTCTTGAATCTTTAAGAGAGTAGTAAAAGCTCAAGAGGCAGAAACGATATGAGTCAATGAATCAACCTGCAGGCAATACATTTTTAGCATGCTTCTAAGAGAGAGCTATGTATATCCCTGTATTAAATGCTGTTGATCTTAACAATTGTATAGAAAACTACTTGAATATTAACGTGCTTAGCAAGGCAAAACTTATAGTAGTTGACGAGTTTGCATACAAGGTATATCCTTTCAGCTATCTCATTAAGAATGAACAGTATTAGAATGAGTTTGCTAACGAATATATCGTTCTTAGAGAAGCTTAAAAAAGAGATGGCAAGAACTTGCTTAAGCTAGACGGTGTTATTTTAGGCTTTGGGTTCATTGCACTAAGGCTTAAGAAATATGAAATGACTCTAAGAGACTATCTATATCAAAACAGATATCCGGATGACTTGAATGATATACTTTCAGATATGATTAAGGGTGTCTAGGAGTTGCATGAACTTGGATATGTTCATAGAGATCTAAAGCCTGAAAATGTGATGCTCAACCTCTGTCCTTTAGAAGTTGTAGTTATCGATTTCAATAGAGCCTTAAGATAAGAGATTGTAACATTAGCAAAGGTCCTTGGGACACCAGGATACTTCCCAATCAGAGAGAAGTGGACAAATGGCTCTGTTTAGTGGGATGTATGGGCAGTTGCTGCTATCATATTAGAAAGTGACATGGAAAGCATGTCTTACTTTGGTACTAAGCATGAAAAACAATCAATTAGCTTAGCTTAGAAGCATATAAAGTAAGAAGATGTCTGCGAAGAAATAAAAAGCATAGTAGAGATGATAATCGTGAGAGCTCCTTCATATCCTAGATAATCCTTAGATGACATACTTGAGCCACTATAGAGAGCAAGATTCAAGAGATACAACAAAGACAAGCAGATTAAATTTGTTTGAATTAAGTACTCTAATACTCATTAAATATTCATTAAATTCACATAAAACCTGCGTTTTCTCTACTAACCCCAATAAGACCCCAACTATACCCTACAAATCAAAGCACTTATAAACCTCACTAAGGGGTTTTGGGGTTTTGAATGAGTAATAGAACATTGTTAGTTAACAATTTTACTAAAAAACTGACATAAAAATAATGAATAAATCAAAATATTGAGCCGTGATTTCTTTAGTGGAAAAAATATTGTATATAAATATATTTTTTAATATTATTTAAACTCAATAAATATAAAAATACTTCAATATTTAGCAATGCGGATCCTCATCAATAATAGTCACATTATTATTTTTTTATATAATTTTAGCAGAAAATGATTTATTATAAATAAATAAATAGCCAATAATAATTAATTAATTATTATATGATTTTATGTTTAATAATTATGTATTTTATGACTAAAAATAGTTATGATAATTTATTTAATTTAAATGTTAGGTTAATCTTGTTAAAAATAGACTATTTAAAAATGGTAAATTCATATTTTACTTTTAATTATCAATAGACACATAATTTTTTACGAAGCTAAGTATACATTTGGTGTTGAAAATTCATTGCCAATAAAATAAGAGCTTAAAAACATCAGCCAGTGTATCCAGCATATAAATGTTTGCTTGAATTAAGATAGTCAGTGAATCTACCTTGAGATCTAATGTCGTGCAGTTAGTAAAAACTTTCATAAAAAAATTTCTAGCAATAAAATATGGTTGTACTAAATGTCTAAACAAGCTTAAGATAAGTGTGGTCAGTTGAAGAGAAAGAAATTCATAACATTCTAACTAAGACGATAAATTTAATCAGAATCAATGGGGATGACTTTAATTTTAAATCCATAATGAAAAGCCTAGGTTTATAAAGTTACAGATCTTGAACAAGATTGTGATCTAGCTAGACACATAAGAAAATGCTTAATAAGTTTACGAAATTAATGAAATCAGGAGGGAATTAAGGATGTTACTCAGGATATAAAAATGCAAGGGAAAAGCTTACGATTTAAAATAGATATAAAATAAGAGCGCAGAGGGGTGTGTTAATGCTATAATTTCCTCACGATGATGCAGGGCAAGTCATAAAAATCCACGATTTTAGTATATTTCTTAAGGATTATGAGGCTTATTTGCTTAAAAGTCACCTGAGAAATAAGATCTATGGCTACTATTGCACAGAAGACACAATTATTAGCCCTCTTGAGTATCCATCTAAATAAAGTTATAATAATATTGCAATATTGCAAAAACCAAAGTGATCAAAATATCTCAAGAAATATAAGTGCATAACTTCTCTGCTATAATTCTCCTTTATTAAATTGTTTTTGAGACCTTTAAAGTTCAATCAGAATTAGAACTTATATATATTTATAACCCCAAGAGTATTATTTTAAGTGAGGATAGTGAATTAGTTGTAATTTTTAATTAAAATAAAGAAATAATTAGTTTTGAAATAAGTCGTCTACAAGCTATTTGCATCAATAAGAATTAGAAATTACGAATATATAATTTGTTTAATTTGATTTAAGTAGGAAAAAAGTGAAACCCCATTAGCTTAACTAGAGGGGTGTTTGAGATTAGTGAAAAATATATTTAAATGCTTAAATTATGAAAATGTTATATCAATCACTTATCAGCAAAATGTAACTCTATCATGAATGTGAAAGTGAAGCTCGCGAACGAGAGTCATGCCATGACAGCTCCATCGTCGACCTCAGGCGGGGAATCTAACACACCCTTAATGCTGTCGAAGGGAGGGATAAATTGCTTGGTCCTGATCTTATCATAGTATGAGACAATCATGGCATTTCTGGTGTGAGCCTCCATCATAGGGTCTGGCACAGTGGAAGCACTCCATTTTCTATAATCGAATTTTAGTTTCAAAGTTTTAGTTTTAATCAATTAAAATAGGCAGATATTTAAACTTTAATAAAACCCTTAATTTAAACTATTAAACGACCAAATTTTAAAACTTACCTAAAATGCCCAGACTTTTTTGCATTGGAGTTTTTAAAAAAAGTTGCCAGAGAGAAGTGAAATTAGGTACATTCAATAGAGCTTTGAATACTAGGAGGAATTCAAGTGTTCAGGGCACAGAGCACACGCCCTGGCGAAGTTCCGTTCGATTTATATGTTCCTTATAATTAAAATAATATAGATATATAGATATATTTAATTAATTAATTGATCCTGAATAGTAATTGGTAAAAAAAACTAACCCCTAATCAGACCTCCTCGAGGCTCAGATGCTTTGAGCATAGACCAAGGAATAGGTGGAAGCGCCAGTGGTCGACCCCATGTCACAAATGGGGGTTAGAAATTATAGTCAGAAGGTGTGCCTAGAAGGTCTTATTATGGGAGTAGCTCTTGAAGATCTGCTTGATCAGCATAAGATTTTCACTTTAGCGCTTCTTAGCTATATTTTCAATAGCTAAGGGAATTCTCTAAATGAAATCGTAATATCACTAGAGGAAATCCGAGAGAGCTTAGGTCCTCTTATGCATCTCCTGGAGCTCTTTGTCAATGATTCTTTTGGTTTTTAGTCTTTTTGGAGTTATAAGGGTGTCCGTTTGGGATTTATCCGTAATTTCTTAGGTTGTGTATATTCTCTAGTAATTCGTTGAGCAACCGATGGAGCTCAGGGAACAGACAGCCCGCTGATGAAGTATTAGACTAATAATCTGCACATTCTTGGCCTTTTCCCTCTGTGGGCGTCAGATCCATTTGATCTGCGGAGAGTGGCAATGTCTCTTCTTGTGGTTTCGCAATAGAGCCGTTGAGGTTCTATTCTATAGGTTGTACAGGAGGCTCTCGCCTCCGGGGACCTCAGTTGCTTCTTCACTATTAGGTACTGCTTCTCTTACTCTCAAGGTCTCCTCCCTCGTCTCGCCATGTAGCACCTCTTTTCGATAAGTGGCATCCCTGGGGATGGTGAGCTTGCGCACCGAGAGTCGTAGTTCTAAAGCACTGTTCACATCTCCTGGTAGTGGGTGATTACATTTTTGGCAAAGATGGTGGTCGCAACGTCATGCATCTCTTTGGAGGAACTATGGAATGTCGATATGCTTTCCAGCTGGCATCGGAGCCTGGTCTAAAAGATGGCCTCCTCAGGTACGTGCGATGGCTCGAGTTGGGCCCGGAGGGTGGGTGACCGCAGCTGCTGGTCTAGCTACGATGAGGATTACACGAAGGGTATTATTCAATGAGAAACTTGATTATCAGGGCTCAGCATCTTTGTTTTCACTAGGGTGTTAATATAATAATAATTAAGGCTAAATATACTAAAATAAATTTAATCAGATCAGGCCTCAAAAGTTGGTAGCTTTTCAATATGAAGACCGCCCAATATATATATTAGTACCTCAATAAAATTACAGATAGCTACCGAATGTTTTATAATAATAAAAATATAAAATTAATTTAAATTCAAATTTAACTTATTTCAAAAAAATACTTTTGGTGATTTATTAAAATATGACATATTTTATTTCAACGTTAGTATACTAATCTCTTTTATTGTTTTGGTTTTAATTTGATTTTTATTACAATTATTTAGACAGTGATATATATATATTTTAAAATACAAAGTATCTCGAAAATATAGAGTAAAGTTCCAAGAGTGCAGAAAACAAAGTAATTAATATTATTAAAAAGACTTATTTAATGGAAAATCTATAAAACATTAGAAACAATGAGATTATTAAATAGCAATTAATTTCTATATTTATTTGGGTGAATATTTTAATTAATGTTGCACATGTATATAAATATAAATTGTAATTATTTTCGATTCAAATAAAGAATTTTTGTAATACAAAAATCGTTGCATTCTTAAAAACGAGGATTTATTAAAAAAGAAATCCTAATGATAAGTCTCAAATGTCTAATTTTTACTTAAAAAGTTTTACTAATTTATTTTCATTTACTAATAGGATTAGTCTGTCTTAATATTTAGCAGAGAAAACTTATAACAAATCATTATGAAATGATAATTTATGTTTAAATTCATAAACTAAAATTACATACTATTGAAATAAATAGTGAGAATGTTTCCTTCAATTTATTTTTTTAAATAGTTTATTCATGAAAATAAATTTAGATTTAGCATTTATTTTATATAAATAATTCTATATTATTTAACAAGTTGCTCAAAATAAATTTCAATCTTATATTTCATGAACTTTTTCTGATTAAAATAGTATAGTTATCATAGTTTTTATGTCATATAATTACACCTTAAGTTTAGAAGGGCATCAATAATTTAGAGATAATCGAATAAATACCGGCGAATAAACAAATCATGTTACATTATTTACAAAATTTTAATCAAAAATAACTTATAAAATTTAAATTTTTAAAATACTATAAAGTAGCCAAATAGGTTTAATTAAATAAAATAAGTAAGTGTTTATATCACTAAAATAAGGTATAGAAAAAATCTTATCATAAAGAGCTTGAATTATAAAGG
The DNA here is from genome assembly GCA_000711775.1 of Oxytricha trifallax. NCBI lineage: Eukaryota > Ciliophora > Spirotrichea > Sporadotrichida > Oxytrichidae > Oxytricha > Oxytricha trifallax. The sequence continues at coordinate 39,212 of ARYC01019162.1, read as the reverse complement.
TAATTCTCAGGTTAGGTTCACTAAACAAACTTGATGATTTATAAATGTACATCTACTTTTGCCAGCTGGAGTTAGGTTGTAGATTAGCAGATTCATCAAATAAGGGGTGAATGGAGGTTTTGATTGAGCTGAGCGTTAAGAATTTCTCTGCTCTAATTAGCTATCTAGCATGAGTTTCACAAAAAAAGGTAGAGTGCTGGATGAAGATAGTAATTATAAAAAAATATTTTCTCTCAATATAATAGAAATCAGAAGCTACCACTACGAAAGGATAGGATTGTGCAAATAATAAAGTAAATTTTTGATTGATAAGACCGTCACATTTCCTTTTATCAAGCAGACCAGTATTTTAAATTTTTTTACCATAACTAAATAAAGCTCGACTTTTTACTGCAAAGATTATCGGAAAACAAGGCGACTTATTCAGTGCTTCCATCTTCATTTCATCTAACTCTAAAATTCTCGTCTATTGATGTTAATTTTGTATCGAATATTAAATAATTGAAATTAACTCTATGTATTGAATTACTTTACTGTAAAATTTATATAATTTTATATTTAATTAATTCATTACTATGTGAAACATTATTTTTTATAATTTTATAGAAAAAATATTGAAAATTATCCTCTAACAACAAATAGTTTGCTTGATAAATCATATAAGGAATATAAAATTACAAAGGAAATTAAAATGTTTCTTTAAATATTTATAAATAATATGTTGACAACTACCATTAATATAATATGAAATTCAGAAGAACTTATAGTGTATTTTTTTAGAAAATATATAAATATTCAATGTTTTTAAATAATTTTAAAAATAATAGGCATAACGACTTATAAGTTATTAATACTCTTGCTGAAAATATAATAAATGCTGCTGGACATATATATATATACTTTTAAATTAGGAATATATTACTTAACATAGTATAAGAAATATCAAATTAATTATAAGATTTAAGCAATTTAACAAATATTACAGAATATCTAGAGATGATTATCAGCTTTCAGTAAATTTAGGAAATTGCAAAAATTCTATCAATTGAAACACAATTATTAACTAAGTTTTCATCAATACTTCAATCACACTTAATTTAAATAGTAAGTTAAATTTTTATATAAAAAATATATATTCAATTGAAATAAGGAAAAAATTTAAGATTTTTTTGAATATACCATGAGAAATAAAGGCATTAAAGTAAAGATTTGAATGGCAATATATAAATAAGAATTTTAAAAATAAATCATATCGAAAATCAAAATGAAAAAGTACTCTTAAATTATATTGCTTTAAATTTATAAATAAAGAGTTTAATCTTGTAAAAAATATAAATTATTAATAAATAAATGATAAGATTCAGAATTTAGTGGATTTCTAATTTGTATATTATATTTGAATGATTGATATCACTTATTGGTTTTATAAGAGTGTAAGTATCTAAGCCTTAATAGCGATATACTTAAGTTGTGTTACCAAGAAATAAGAATCTTCGAAATATTTTTGGAGTTCTTTTAAAAATCGAAGTGATTTTTACTTATCAAGCTTATGGGTAATGTTGAAATTGTAATTTAAATAGCTTAATGGGTATTTCTATTATGTGTAAAATGTCGAAGATTATTTCATTTGTGAAAGCGATGTCAAAAAGCTTATAAATTTATTTTTTTTAATCATGAATTTACTTATGAATCTGAATGCCTATAATTTTCTTTACTTTTAATAATTTTTATTTTATCATCTAATAATAATAATTTCATAATTTTTAAATCAAGTCATAATTAGTAATTGTATATATTATTATCCAATGTATAATTTATATTTTTCTTCATAGCTTTTATAAATATATTATAATTAATTTTAAGGCATAATATTGAATATGAAACATTTTTTTATGAGTTAAACCTTAAATTTTTCAACTAATTAAAAATTTTTAATTTTTTACAATTCTAACTTATTATTGATAATAAATAATTTGTAAACCACAATGTTTTTTCTCCCATATGCTCTTCTAATTATTTTATTTATTTATTTTTACCTACTTTTATATTTTATTAAATCCATTAATAATCATATATTATTGCCTTACGTATATATTAAAAAATATATTTCATTGTATATTCTTTCTTTTTGTTTTTGTATCTTAAATTATATTAGCTACTTATTGATATTCTTGGGTAAATATATATTATGAGTAAGCTAGTATGAAATTGATTTCTATTAATAGAAATATAAAAGTTATATTTAAGAGAGTATAAATTAAAATATTTAATTAAGTATTCGTTTTTTATCACATCAAGTTAATTGAATTTTTGTTTTCAGTCAATTTCTCCTTTGTCTTCTATTATTAACAAATAAATCATGTTTGTGGAATAGACCCATCATTTTATTAACTAAATCACTTATTTAATTAAGTCTGATAAATATAAAAATTTGATTCAACATTTAAAAAGGTTTAGTTATTATTTAATTAATCAATTTATAGTTATTCTGTTGATTTGTATTAATAAATTTATTGAATACATAAAAATATCTATAAATATTTGAAGCAGTAATTAAAAAAAACAAAATGGAAATATTTCAATTTCTTTGCGATTCTCTTTATCATCTAATTCGTCAATTCTATTCAATCCATAATCTGCTTTTTAATTATTTCTTTAAGTCCCTATATGGTAGCATCTCGCATTTAATAGAAAAAAGCACTAAACTATAATTAAAAAATATTATTTAATATAAATTTAAAAGAGTGCATTTACATTACCCACATAACTTAATATTTATGAGTATACATTCTTATTATAATATTAAGTTTAATAAATTTACTGAAATTAAAATATTTAAAATTATTTAAAATATTATATTTATAAAATGCTAGAATTTGACATAGTAAAAAAACGAAAAAATAATAAACACTACTATAATGTATTAAAATATATTTAAGAGGCAAAATATTTCCAATTTTTTGCTAACAAAATTTTCTAAAGGTATCCCTTCATTTTTACACACTTTTATTCCATCATAAATTCTAAGTTTAAAACTGTAAGCGTATTTATTCACTTGTATTATTATCTCTATCTATAATTATAGAACAACAACAGTATTTCATATTGCATAATTGTGAATTTCAAAAGTTGGGGGAAAATGTTTTACTTATTCTGAAATTATTTTTAATTGTTCTATAAGTTTAATAGTATCCTAAAAATAAATCTATATTAATAATATTATTATTGTTATTATCTTATATGAAAATGGTTCTACGAACAGCTTGATTATCAATTATCCATCATAGACAATAACATCATGCAACGACATCTGTTAACATAAAATCAAACTCATTTGATACATCTAGCTGTTTCCCTAAAGATGTTTTTCATTTTTATAGGTTATTAATTATGGCAGGGATTTGTATTTTACTCTAAAAAAATTCCAAATAATGTCATATTATCAATAATAAACAGCTTCCCATTTTTAACCATGCATAGTTTATTCAGAAAAATTATTGATTTAATTTAGTTATAGTCTCATTCACATTATTCATAAATATTTTTGTGTGTGAATTAAGTAATAAAAATTTTCATTGATAAATATATATATTAACAATAAAATTTTTAGATGTTAATATATATTCAAGTTAATAGATGTGCGACTTCAGACTTCAGGACTCGCTCACGATTTTCTCTTAGCCATAACTTCATATGTATTCTTGCATCTTCATTTATAGGCTATATACATACTCCTGTTATAGAGGGGTTTTTATCAACTTCATATCTATTCTGAAAGATTTATTGGTGCACATTAAATATAAATCGGAACTAATAAGAATAGAAAATTGTTGTATCATTATTTTCATGCAAACTTCTTTACAAAAAACATTCTTAAAATATAAATATTTTAAATAATTCCATATTAATTAATTGAATTACCGAAATGAATCAATAATCAATTATTTGGTTCGATTTTTAAAATCTGATTGAATGTCAGCTTATGTCAGCTTATTGATGCTTTTAATAATTATAAAAATTATTGCAAGTCTATCGTTATTTAAGTAATGTAAGATTTTTTTCTCTTATTTTCATTACTTCTCTTTTATTTAAATATCTATATTTATCACAATTACTTTCAATTTTATTATAATATATATACACTATTCAGAGTAAGATATTATCTGGCTAACATAGTGCCATAATATTCGATTAAAAATTATTGAATTATATGTTATTTAGATAATATTTTCAGCAGTTAAAATTGTAAACTCAAATTATAGAGTAAGTACTTAAATTATAACAATTTTACTGTCAAAAATAAAATAAAGTTATTAAATCAAAAAGAATTCTGTTTATAATTTATGCTGTTAATTTTTGTTTTTATTTGTTTTAAATTCTTTTTGTCAACTCCCTCAATTATAATGGTGCTTTTATTACAGTTTTTTTTGTGCCAATTTTACCTTAAATAATTTTATAAATTGTTATATAGCAATATTTACAGTTCTAACTTTGCATTAAAAATGATAACTGATCAATTACATTTGATGTTGCAATATGATTTAATGATTTTCTTATTTTAAGAGAACAAACATTTTATCTTATAGTTAATTTGTAACTTCTAAATGTCACATATAACAATATATAAAATATGTTTAATTAAATAATAAAATCATTAAAAGATTATAAGTAACTTACAAATAAAATTTTATAATTTATATGTTTGAGATATGTTTAAAAAATCTATATTTAGAGCTTATATACTTTTTAAGGCATTAAGTATTAAATTTTGTAATGATAAAATATTTATTTACTATTAATTTAATTGAAGCATGTTTATAAATAATTATTGTTTTGGGTAATTAATAGTTATTTAATATCATCAATTCTTCAAAATAAAAAGTAATTTAATAATAAAAATCAACGATATAAAAAATTAATGTCAAATTAAAAACAGAAATTAAAGAGTGTTTAAAAATTAATACAAAAGCTTATAAGATATAATAATAAAAAATAAGAAAATAGTTTCAATTTTTTGTCACATAAAATATCCTGAAACATTTAATAATCAAACTTATAATTAAAATGTCTTGTGAAAACTTATAAATACATATTTGACTTAAATAAACAATTCACAATTAAATATATTATCGATAAATAAAGTTTTTTCATAGAATTTCCAATTACTCATTAGAGTATTATTAAAAAAAACGTGATATTGCTTAATTCTACCAAAACATTTTGAATATTCTTACCAAAATGCATTACAATATGTTGTTTTTATGATGCATTAAACTAGAATAGTCAAATTAAAAACTTTTATGGAATGAGGAAGCAGATGAAAATGCTAAAATATCTAAAATATTGTCGCTCATCTAACACTCATTAAATTTAGGTATACAACTCTCCTTAAGATTATTTTATGATAATAATTCAAATGTAATATAATTTAATCTCAAATATTAATGGGGCGATTTATGAAATCATGCAAAAATGACCTTGAAAAGAAAATATAGTATATTCAAACATCTGATATAAATATATTATTTATAAAAATTGCAATTTCTCAATAAATGGTTTAAAATCTCAATTTTATTTAATAAGTTTAGATGTCATTTGGTCAGTTTCTAATCTATTATAATCCAATTTATAATTTGCTTCCTATTTTTGTATATAAGCTATTACATTAATGATAATTATATTAATACAATAGTTTATTTATATTACGTGAAATAATTCCATATATTTTGTCAATAATGAGAATTAAATCCAGATTGTTCAACTTACAGAATTATAAAAATTAATATTGCTAAAATACAAAAGATTAGGAAATTGTATAAATTAAAAATAAAAAAACAGTCATGTAATATAAAGTTTGTATATAAATTAAAGTAATGACACAAAACTTGTAAAAAATGAGAGTATTTATACATTTACTTCTCATAATATACTAACTGCCCTTATTTATTATGCGATAAAATATTTATTTAGAATTTCTAAAATAATTCTATTTTAGCGGAGCAAGTTTATACACTGATATATATTGCATATTTTTACTGTCTTGTTATTAGTATGTTTTAATTATTCAATGCATCTCTGCTATCTAAGCTTTATAATTCATTGAACTCTGCTATCAGTTCTTATTTCTATTAGTTTTTATTCTCTTCAGTTATTCAACATTAGGTTTGAGATATTTTCTATACGAAAAAGTAATTAAAATATAGGAGATAAAGTAAAAAATAAAGATAATAACAGCCTTACATAGATTCAAATTGCGAGTCTTTGTTGAAACCACTCCGCTCCATTTTAATTTTTAATAATCAAATTATTTTCTGTTTTAATTTTAGATAATTACAATTCTTGATTTTCAAAAAATTTACATACAATACTATGTATTATATATATATGGTACTTTATAAATTATTAATTCCCCTTTTAAAAGAAATTATATTCTGCATTGATGTTTATATATATAATTTAGACTTAAACTGTGATATAATCAAATATGATTAAAATCAAGTGTATTTAATAGAAAAAATGTATTATATTAAAAATTAAAATAATTAACAAATATTTATTTAGTGTATTAAAAATAAATTAATTATATTATAATTATATCAAAAATATATTTGCAATAATATATATAAATTATAATTAAGTTTTATTTAATCAATTTTTAAGTTTGCGCAGAAATATATTTGCTCTTTTGAGTTTTAACATAGGATAATTGAACATATTATTATTTATTGTGTCCCATATTCATAATCTGATAGCATATTATTTTTATTGATAAATACTAATAAATACAAATAAATTTAAACTTACTAATAACTTTTTTATTAAATTTGGCTTATTAATCTAATTGCCTATATTGATAATGTAATATTATGATGATGAATAAGTTAAGTTAGGTAAATTTGAAAACTAGAAATAAAGAACTATAGTATTAAATATATAATTATTAACGTTATTGGTGTTATTATTATTATTATTATTATTATTATTATTATTATTATTATTATTATTGAGCGTTTAAATATTAGTTAGTTGTAATTAGTAATTAAGGCGGCAATAGTTTTTCCAATTCAATATCTTTCGAGTATTTTATGTACTGTATATCTTTAGCTGAGAGAGTGACTATGGCCTTTTGGACCTACGTGCCTCTCATAGTGTGCTCCTGGGGCTTGTCATCTCGTCCCACGTCCTCACTTACCCTGAGCGCAGCCTCATCAAGGTGGTCCCTGAGTGGCAAGTCCCTTGCCTGGACCGGTAAGCGTGCCAACCACAATAACCTGACCTCTTTTATATTATTTCGCTTCTTTTTTAGAGATGCTTTTTAGAAATTATTTTTCATCTATAAATCTTCTTGTTCAAGTGCATATTTATAGAGATCAGCTCGTCATCTTTTGCAGAAATAACAATAATAATTTGATAATGTATTTATTAATAAAATTATTAATTTACTTTCAATAATTTTAAAAACTTTTTTATGATAAATTTACTCTTTAATTCAGATTAATTTAAAGTACAAATAAACATTTAATATTTCTATATCTGTTGCAGTTATTATTTTAGCATTAAACTGTTAAAGTATTGAGTTTGACTTAACTATAACTTTTTTCAACTGTTATTACTTGTAATTAATACAGCTTTTAAAATATTACCAGTTATAAAACTTTCTAGATTCTAATTAAGTTTAAATTTATATATAGTAAACATAAATGTATCTAATATTTAAATAGAATTGCCAGACAAAATTAAATTAATTACTCAAATAATAAAATATTTGCATGAAATAATGATTTACTTTAAGAACTTTTTTGTAAGATATATAATATATTTTATTAATATATACTCAAAAAAGAGCAGTAAAAACTATATATTTTTCACTGAAAACTAATTATAGAACTCTGTTGCTATAAATAAATCTTTATACATTCAATTTAATTAAAAAATAATTATATTAATAATAAAATATATTAATAATTATAACATATTAACAGATAAACTATATTGTAGATTAAATTGAATAATTGATGATTATAGCAAATCAACAAATTATTGTAACTATTAGAATCCGAAATACTAATAAAAAATAAAATCTATCATCTGTTAATAATAAATTTAGGCCAAATTTTACTTGCTTATAAAATTTCAAAACATATAACTGGCCTTTAAGAAAAATTATTATTAAACTTCTTAAAGTAGTTAAAATTATATTGGAAAAGTAACAACTATAAGTCAATAATTTGAGAGGATCATTTCAATTAAAATGTATAAAATCAAGAAGATGGAAATCTTGAAATCTAAAAATTTAATTAAGTTGTTGCTAATAACTAAGGTAACGAAATATAAAATAAATACAACCAAGCATAGATAAGAATGAAAACCCCTTCAGAAGTTTGATTGAGTTTTTGAAAGATATAATTGGACAAATTAAGCATACTTCATTAGAGTATTAATAGGGTTTATTTAGGGGTTTAATGTTTAAATATTAGTAATTTAAGTGAGAATATGCTAGGTTGGGGGTCAGTTTATAAAAGTGAGTATATAGATTTATTGTTTAAGCTGCGTTATGGGTGTGATGATTATAGCGATCTACTCTGACCTATTCTTAATTATAAATCTATAGCAAGGCTCCTCCATAAATATCCTTCTACTGTTAGGTCTCACTGTCTGTTATCATTAAATTTGAAGAGATAATAGATTAATTCTAAGCCTAAGAGATCTTTGAAATTTCAATAGCATCATATTGATTATCTCATCAATGATATGACTCTTAAATACTGGGCTCATTTCTCTCTCGCTTAGAGAGCTGTGATGTTTCATCGCAAATTTTCTGAGCTTCAAATCTCTGCGTAATCTATAGTGAGTATGTATAAAAAGAACGGAATATCTTACAAGACAGTCAATCGCATAAAGAGAGAGATTGACTTTAATTTTCCATTTTATAATGATAATTTAAATTATATATTCGATTAAATGCAGAGGATTTAAGAGCATAATATAAAGTTCATACACGCTGATGAGGCAGTATTCACGTTTAATACCTTCATATCGAGGTCTTGGTATAAGAAGTTCAGCAACATAGAAGTTTATGATTAAAAGGTAAACTTATGCTATTCTTGGTGGAATAAGTGAAGATAGTGGCCTCGAGACTTATGTTATTCACCTCGATCAATAAAGACCGAATAATATATAAAGTTCTTGCAATAACTCAGAGTCAAGTACGCTAATTAAGAGATAATTCTGTTCGTTGATAACTTGTCAGTTCATAAAACTAAAGACTCAAGTAAGGAATATGAAAAGCTAAACATAACACCTTTATTTAACGTTCCTTACAGCCCTTAGGTCAATGGAATTGAATTATATTAGGGGTTATTGAAAGGCCACTAAAAGAAACTTCTGCTCATTCAATTAATGCAAGATTTGAAGATATTTACAGTAGATTATATTAAGAGTGCTGCTAAAAGAGTCAGCGATGATAAAGCTAAAGTATGCGCAAGAGAAGGGAGATTTTGTGTATATAAATAAGTTTTAGATTTAAGCGAATGAATAAGTTCACATATTAAATTTGCCCGTAAAGGGATTTGGCTTCTCTTTCTATTCTTCCTCTTAAGGCTTGCTTGGGCCTATGTTTCATCTTTCTGGGTCACCTACTGCATCTATGTTCATTTAGTCAACCTTTTTTTAAATCTTTGAAGAGTCTCTTACTTATTTCATGCTTTACTTGAGACTTTCTCTCTCACTGTTTAATTTGCTGCGTTCTTTCAACTAGGAAATAGCAGTTCTAGGTTTTTCTATAAAGTTCGAAGGGTTAGCTTACTTGAGATTTATGGATGCTTCTGCAGTTCCTTCAACCAGGAGTCACTGATTTGAATTCCTTATTTCTCTTTTTCTTCAGGAGAGATGCTATATCGTTTCTTGTGAGCTTCTTTAATTACTTCATTTAAGTATTCAGGCTTCAGAGTTCCAATAAAACCAAAGAAGAAGTTTCTCTCTGGCAACTTATTAGAAAGCTGCAGCTTTGATGGAAGGTAGAGAGCAACATCTGGATCACTCATAGCATCGCCATATAGGTTTTTAACATATATTTCAGGGTAGTAAGGTATCTCTATCATCCTAATTTCATTAGACTTAAATGCGTTTTTATCTTCACTTAGTAATGCTTTTAAGAATGAGATTTTAGTTCCCTCCTAAGTCGTCAAGAACAATCCAACTATCATGAATATATTAATCTTAGTTCAGAACTTATACTCCATCTTGCTTCCTCTTTCTATAAATGTTAATGAAATTTAAAATTATGGATATCCATTCTAAGTTTATTAAAATCTTACTTCTAAATAGGGAAGATCTATTGGAGGTCAACCTTGAAAAGATATGCGGAGAAGCATTGAAAATTTTGCTCCAAGTTTCACAGATTTATTTCCATTTTTATCAATATATCTACATTAAATTGCTCCTAATAATGTTTAATTATTTTAGGAGGTCCTCCAAACTAAGTTCAAACTTTATAAGGAGTTAAATTTTAAGGTTAAAACTTAATTAGGAGCATATTAAATTTAAAAGTGTTTAATAACTTTACCTCCAAATTAAGTTCAAAATTGATTTGGAGAACCTCCTAGAGAAACAAAACTTGATTAGGAGTATATAATTTACTAAAATGTATAAAATTCTCATAAAATATGTCAACTTACAGTCTTTTATGGTTAATAAATTTTCTTACCTCTCAACAAAGAACCTACCAGAGTGTCTTATACTCTACTATAATAGTTTATCTCGGTAGATTTTATCATTATTATAATAATATATATCAGCAAACTAAAATGAGCGCTAACCTTTTGAGAAGAGCGGCATTACTTGGATCAAGTAAATAAAAGTTATCATTCCAACAACCAAGAAAATTAGAGGCCAGAGAGCTTGTATTAAGTTGGAGCCTACTTATGACAACTTTGACCAGTCTAGCTTTGAAATTTAAATATAAAGTAAGTAGGAGGTCATCATAGAAGTTGTGGAAATTTAGGAGGAGATTAAACAACCCGCCATAGAGCATTAAAAATTACATGTCAAAGTAGACTATTAATGTAAGGAATTCAATAAAGTTTTCCTCTACAAGTCAACTTATAAGAGACATTTGAGAGATATGCACAACGATATGCCTAGGCTATATCTCTTGCATTAAAAGAAGGATGGCAAATATATCTGTGAGTTCTGTGAGAAGCCATATTCTCATACAAGACCTCAAAGTGCACTTAAAGAAAAAGCACAATTAAAGTTTTGTCTTTGTTCATGAAGCTACAGGAAAAAGATTCCTATAGAAAAGAAGATCGAAAAATCCTTCCGAGTCTCTTAGAGTTGAGGTATAGAAGTAAGTCAAAATGAAGAAAGCAGTCAAGAACTTTCCTGTCTCTGATATAAATAAAATCATGGTAAAAATTGAGGCGTTGAAGATTCCAATCTAAAAAATTATTGACATAGATTCTTGTCTTGAAAGCTACCTCACTCTTGAGGATAAAGAAGAGAAGATAGTCATCACTGATGACTAAAATGCTTACAAAATATATATCCTTTCAATTACTTTCTTGCAGATGACAAATACCAAATGGAATTTGCTAATGAGTATTATACTCTATAACAGGCAAAGTTTAGAGAATGTAAGCATATTATTTAGCTAGACGCTATACTACTTGGAAAAGATCATGTTGCATTTAGACTTCCTCTCCTCGAGATGACTCACAGAGAATTTTTATCAGACAATAGATGCCAAAGATAAATTGGCAAGATCGTGCAGCGAATAGTTGAGGGTATTGAAGAGCTTCACAAACTTGGCAATATTCATAGAGACTTAAAGCCAGAGAACATTATGATGAACTTTAAACCACATAGAGTTTATTTTATTGATTTCAACAGAGCTCAAAGAGTGCAAGCCTCTGCTTAGGAAATGTATTAGGTACTCATGGATATTTCCCTGAAAGAGAGGACTGGAGAGATGGAGACACTTAATGGGATATCAGGCTCAAGCAGTAATAATAATAGAGAGCGACATGCCAAGAAACGATTACTTTAGCTGCAAGGGTGAGGGAGATTCAAAGAAAAGAATCAAACAATATCTCGAAAAATGAACTAAATGGTGGTCTAAGAGAGCTCTTATATTAAACTATCATCAAATCAAGCAAGGAAAATCAAGCAGCAATAGCAACAATAAACAGCATCTTAAAAAGATAAAATTCAGAGAACTGCCACATGACTCTAAGCTTATGTTTGTGTGGAATATTTTAAAACCTCGCATATAATAACTTTAATTACTAATATTTAAACATTAAACCCCTACATAAACCCTATTAAAACCCAAATATAGTATGCACTAATAGTCCACTTTTATCAATCAAAAACTCAATCAAACTACTGAAAGGGGTTTTGGGGTTTTGAATTTAAACACTAAAATTTAGGTATTTTTAAATAACTTTTCTCTCTCAATCAATTTTGAATAGTTTGCCCTATCTCATTTAATTATTGTTGTAGCAACTTTTCTCTATATCTTTAACTGCTGTATCTTTAGTTGCATCTCTTGCTTTCATCTTTTATACTACTTTTCTATCAACTGTCTCCAATTTCCCAACATCTGTTGTTATTTCAATCCTTCATTTAACAATAAGTGCTCAAACTCTATCATACACATACGCTCAATAATTCTGATTCCCATTAGTTTGTTCTATGATATTATGTGAAATCACGCTGAAGGGAAGTAAATGAATATAAATGTAATAAAAAAATTGTATTGAATTGATCAAGTAAAAAGTCTTAATAAAAATAAGTTTAAAATAATACTATAATAAGAAAATAAATGCTCTCAATTCTAACATGTTTAGTATTCAAGTATATTTATTTATCAAAAGAAAGAAATTGAGAAAAAAAATGATATATTTTATTGTAATAATTTTAACATAAACTTTTTTAATATAATCTAACCAATATTCCTAGATTAAATAATTTTAATATTACTTTTGGAATATGTTTAATGAAACCCTTCAAAATTCTGTAATATAATATTGATACAAAATAAAACGAATTAATATAGATTAAGATGCAATTAATAAAAGTTCATTATCGAAAAGTTACTTTAAAAGTATAGATGAGTGAATGATCCTTATTATAAATTTAACATCCATAACCCTAAGATTGAAGATATTATTTTACATCTCAAATTATTGTCATTTGTCATCTTAAGATTTTAATTCAAAAAACGTTAAAATTTGGATAAAAATGAATAGAAAATATAAAGCAAATTCAGAGGATTTTTTGCTAGAAAAATCAGAAATCAAAAATCTTTAATTTAATATATAATTATCATTCTCCCTAATTTATTCCCTTTAAGTATGAAAATAATTTAAGAGTATTGTCTAGACCAAATAATTATTGAAGACTCAAAAGATTATATCTGGTAGTAAATATTAAAATTACATAAAGTGTTTTTAAGTCATGATAGAATGACTTATTATGCCTAAAAAAGAGAAGTCATTGATATCTTACATGATATTATGAAAGATTAATCACTGTCAAGATGATAAATTTATAACAATAATAGCATAATTATAGTAAATTAATTTAATAATAATATTAATATAGTATATTCAAAATGGGGAAATTGTAAAATTCAAATTCAAATTTAAACTTAATTAATAAAAACAGCCACTAATTTGCAATCGGTTTAAATAGTATTTGATATAGTAAGTATCCAAAAATGTATGTATGTGATGGCCGTTACTATGAATCAACTTCATGAAAAGTTGGAAAGTTCGAATCCTGCTTTGGAATTTCTTTTATTTTTGTTTTAAAATTAATTAAAAATCATATTGGAACTCAAAAATAAAAGAAATTCCAAAGCAGGATTCGAACTTTCCAACTTTTCATGAAGTTGATTCATAGTAACGGCCATCACATACATACATTTTTGGATACTTACTATATCAAATACTATTTAAACCGATTGCAAATTAGTGGCTGTTTTTATTAATTAAGTTTAAATTTGAATTTGAATTTTACAATTTCCCCATTTTGAATATACTATATTAATAATACAAAATTTATGCAGGCTATATAAACATAAAAAAATCTGCTTATTAGAATAATAAGTAAATATTCCTTCGAGATATTATATTGCGAGATAAAGAATATAAGAATTAAAAGATTACCTGATAAAAACCAATATTAAAAAGTTGTTGAAGAAGTTTTACTTGAACAGTCTAGAAATTAAGTTGATAACGACATATGACAGTATATAAAAAAAAACAGCCATTAAGTTATTATATTCTAAATGTAAAACAACACATAATAAAGTCAATTCACATTTAATTGTATAATAAGCTGAGTTAGTTAAATTTAGCCTATTAACTCAAATCCTATCATAAAATATTCAAAGTCTAGATATTAAAGTAAGAGATATAATCACACTATAATTTTTTAACTGAATGCAAATAAAATTATTAATTAACATAATTTTAGGAGGAATTAAAAGAGATTAAGAAGAACACTAGATTATATTCAATGACAACTAAATTTATTGAAAGATAATTCTTATCTAAATTACTAATTTTAATAACAGTACTGAGATTGTTAAAATATCCTCTACTGTGTTATCTAATGATGAAGAAAAGTTAATACTATAGTAACAGAAGAAAAATATTAATGAGGAGAGGCAGAAACTATAGTAAGAGTAGTGGAATAGGGAGGTTAAGATCTGTACAAAGGAGTTGAGAAAGGCCTAAAAGTCTATTCAAAGAGTATAAGATGAGATAAAAAATTTAGATCAGATAGACTCATATATTTATGAAAAAAATGATAAATTTATTAAATCATTGTTTATAATTGTAATTAGATTATTAATTCTTGCATAATATGTATGATAGAAATGTGGAGTTTCTGCCAATTAATACTGTATGCTATCCATATTAAGCAAGTGTAATTCGAAATGTGGAAGTTGTTAAAAGTAAATTAAAAAAATTATAGAATTAGAAATTTATCATATTTTTACATAAAAAGTGAGTTATTTTAAATATATTACTAACTGAATTAAACATATATTTATAAGGAAATGCAATAGCTCACTATATTCAAGAGTGATAGATTACATAATCGAATTTTACAGTTCAAAAAAGCATGCGCAAACTGGAACACTTTTAAGCATTTCATTTGAGACAAAATTATTTGAGATCCATTCGAGACCTTCGAATTGAACATCACCTGTAACGGCGCAAGTGCTTTGGGTGTACCAAGTTCTACCTCAAATAGTGTGAAATCCGAGCTTATCAGTGATTCCTGGGCAGGTCATAGCTCCTAATATATCTTGCTGGTTGGCGAATACCAAGAGAACTGAATCCTTGAGTTCCTCCTCAGTAACCATCTTGTGGACCTCTTATCTGGCATCATCAACTCTGTCTCTATCATTGGAGTCAACGACAAAGATAAGACCTTAGGTGTAATGGTAGTAGTTTCTCCAGAGGAGTTTGATCTTGTCTTGATCGCCTACACCCTATACTGTGAAACTGTTTTCTTGTAGTCAACATTCTCGACATTGAAGCTGATGGTTGGAATGGTTGTGACAACATCACCGAGCTTGAGTATTTAGAGGATGGTAGTCTTATCTGCAGCATCGAGAACGAACATGAGAATTATTTTTCTTTCTTGCCCATTAGTCTTTACCAAACTTTGAAGAACATTGAAGCCCATTTTTCCTTTTTAATTGTAATAAAATTTGATTTAATATAATTCTAATTCTATAATTTTATTAATTTACTTGTAACAACTTCCACATTTCGAATATACTTGCTTAATAATAGACTTTTTTTATAATTAAATACTTATAATCCTTTACAATATGTTAAAATTTTGCTTTTAAATATTTCAGTGCTTTACTTGTAAGAAACGTACTTAATAATCTATACTTAATATGCAAGTACAAAGATATATTAATTTAAGCTGCTTTAATCGAGAAAAAAATAATATTAGTAAACTAAAAACAAAATTTGCAATTTAATGTCGTTAAAAGAGCGATCTATCAACTTTTGCTTCCTTCAAAACTTTCAAAGATAGATTAACAAAGATATAATTAAAATATTATTTAAATATCTTTCAGAATATCTTATAAGTTAGTTTCTTAAATAAGCATAATTTATGGCATTCATTAAAAGTTTAAAATGAAGAATAATAAACATTTATTGTTGTTCATAGCTCTATTATAAAATATGCAACAAAGAAAAGATATAATAAAGTTTATATATGAGCCAATAGAGAGAGTAAGCATAATTCTGCTTCTTTCCCATTCTTTAAATGATTAAATCATTATGTTAAATGCAAAATGGGATTTAAATTACAATGAAAAAATCTCGAAATAAACAACGATATTTTATTACTTTAATCTTCAAAGTAAGGAAATATATTTCACAAATAATTATTCATTTATACTTGATATTTATTAGACTCTAATGTAAATAGAGTAATACTAGCATTTTCTAACTTATTATATTATAATGTTATGAATAAGAGGACCTATAAATTCTGTATTTAATTAAAAAAATTATAGAATACTCTACATTTGCTCAAATATCTTTAAATATTTGACAAGTTGTCTTACTTCAAATGAGTATAATCATTTCAGAAAAGTATTAGATAAATTAAATCAATAAGAGCCTAATTATTCACTAATAAAACATATAATTATAATATTTTTTTCCCATTAATAGTACTTACACTAATAATTTGATATAATTATATAATTAATTACTCTCTGTATTTTATGATTAGTTTATTTTCCAATTGATTTGTATTTTATCAATAATTTTGATTAATTACTGTCTAATGGAAAACTATCAAATAAATATTAAAAATAATTCCCTAAATAATTGATTACTTTTGATTCTTTATAATTTCATACCTAAAAATTAGTTAATTGAGTAAATTTTTAATTTTAATGCTTTGTTAAGTATTATTAAATTAAAACGTTAATTGCTGGGTGAGGTACCAATCTAACTCAGGATTTTATGATAAAGCTTTCTACTACATTAAGGCTTTCTAAGGGTAGGCAGGGGATTGTTGGGTTCATCGCATTCCGGGCCAGTCGGCGGGGTTCAATCTGTCAGCTTCTACAATCCTCGAGTGGGTTTGGACAAAAGGATTTCCCTGCATAGATAAGCTACCTGGCGTGAGTTCAGCTTCCTAAGTAATTGGGACAGGGTGAAGGTGGTGCTCAGCCTTCAAAACTTAGACGATGAGAACCAAAGAAGCCAACGATAATGATTTTCCTCCCACACCAGGTCGTGTTAATGAGGCTACCACAGCGAAAGGACATAGACTACTATCTCAGAAGCGGTGGAACCTGGTAAGAGTTTTCACCAATCCTCCCTTTAATTTTTTACAGGAAGTAGATCTTTGCGAGCTCTGCGGGGGATACTCCTAGTTCGCTAGGCTCTTATCTTGTATGCATTTCTATAACAGAGTGAAATGGAATGTGGGTGAGGTAGTTTTTCTAGTCCACGACTTGTCACGTCAACTCACTTCAGATTAATCTACGTCACGACTAAGATTGATGGTTTGATTTAGTACTAAACAGTGCATATATTAAATTTTATTTTTTATCTTACTTATTAATCACAATGCTTGTTAAGTTATCTCAATATTGATAAACAATCATATTATTTCACAGTTATTTTAATTTCCTCTTTAATATTTCCTATAATTAACAGATGCGACAGAAGAACTTCAAAATAGGAGAAAAAATCTAAAGAAATTGTAGATATATTATTATTATTTCAAGTGGATGCTTTGAATCTATTGCAAAAATTATTAATTTAATCCAAAATAAAGCCATTTGATTGTTGAGAATCTGCTCTAAATTCATATAATCAAAATAACCATTATCCAAATATATTTATCATTTTGGCAGTCTATTCATTTTTTCCCATCTCATTTAAAGTCTTATATGAGGCATTTTTAGAAAAATTATAATAATTTTCAAGAGCATCACCAACTTTTTTTAGGTTGGTGATGCGTCCATTAATTATATAAATATTAAAATGTCTAATATATTTAAAACATGTAATCTTTACTTATTTAATATATAAGGACTTCAGTTTTTTCATATTGCATCAAAACTATAATAGCTCTTATAAAGATTAGTATTATTAAGCTTAAATTATACACTATTTATCAGTCTTATAAAAAATATTCCTTTTAATCTTAATTTTATTTACAATTAACACTAATCAATTCGTAATAGAATTTTATTCTATTAAGATAATATAAAAACTAATTTGTGGATAAGACACTTTTATTCCGATAAATTCATGAATCAAATTTCTTTCTAATAAAAACTTTAAAAAATATAAATAGAATTAGTAAAACTTTAAGAAGAATTCTTTTATTCCTTATTCTATTAAAATAATAACTACTATAATTATATAGGATGATACTCAAACATTTTTAATTGATCTATATGTTAATTATATAAGTCAATTAAGTTACTGAAAAATATGCAACATGCTTTTTTGGGGTTTGTGTGCATAATATAAAATTATTAATATGTTCTACTTTATTTGCCATTAAAATTATTTTTATTTAAATTCAAGAAAAATTGAGTTTTATGTACAAAGCATAAAATCATCCATTTTAAAAAAACTTGGGATTTAAACTCAAATTTAAATAAGTGATTATTTAAATATACTAAAGCCCATAAAATTAAAAATATAATTTAAATGGGGTATTATGACAATCCTTTAATAAAAACTGCATATTGTTATTAAATATTACATAATTGTCGTTAAAAATTAATTCATCTGCTAATCATTATATATCTAATATGAATTACGAAAATACTAAATATATTAATTAATAATTCTTTCTAAATTCAAGAATCATTGAAAGTTAATGCGTAGTAAGAAATATAAATTGTTAGTATTTTTAATATTATATCTCTTATTGTTTTAATTATAAATCAAACTTTGTTAAATATTTTGTAGAAGCAGTGCAACATTAAAATTTAGCAGGTCATTTATATGAAAACTGTTATTCGTGGCTATATTCTACTTACTTTACATTTGTTTAGATGCTATCAGAAAATTCTTGTTAATTTGTCTGCCTTAAACTTTTAAAGCGCATTATTCTATTGAGATTTTGACTTTGGAACATTTTATAAATTATTTATATTTGCTTATTAATATTAAAATGAATAAATATATTCTAGGACCATTCCAACTTGATTAATAGAACTGAGAATTTTCTTTTTTAAATTAATGAAAAATCAAGGCATTTTTACTTTTTAAAAAGGTCTTTTGTAAAATATAGATAAACAAAATGTAATGATCAAAAGCAATGATAAAAAAGGGAAAGTATTATTGTTAAAAAAGGAGATATTTAAAAAACTTTAATAATCATTTTGTTTGTTTTGGATTTATTTATATATAAATAAAAGAATTTTGATAAATAAAAATGATATTAATAATATAAAAATTAAAGATGTTAAAGTTGGAGTCTTTTCATTCACTAAATATGCAAATTACAAAAACAATATTTAAAATTATATTTTAGAGTGACCCTGACAGGTAAGAGAAGTAAAATGAGTAAAAAGGTAATTCATTAAGCATCACAAATACAATAAATGGGAAAACAAATAAATTCAAATAGTGATTTGTATGAAGGTGAATGGAAAGAAGATTCAACTTTTTTTATATATATTTCTATTTTTGATTTTAATTATAAGTATTAGTACTCATCACAATTATATTTTGCAATAATAATAATAATATTCGCACTATTTATCATAATTATGAAAATTAAAGTATTAATGATGAGTAATTTATATATCAATTATTTAATTACAATACAGTTAATAAAAATATAAAATATTGAACGCTTATAGTTATCAATACATATATGAAGAGCAATAATAGATACAGATACAGATTATCAAGCTCAAAACTGAAAATCAATTACATTTTATTTCAGAGTTCTAATTTATAAGATATTTAGTTCAAAGGAAATTTATATTTAGTAAAGGTTTCAACGGCATCATAATCTTTATCATCTTAATTTAAAAATGGTCTATTGTGTGCAGTCAGGTTTACCTTGAAAAGCACTTTTCTAAAGATATCTCAGTAATTGCCGGATGTGACTTCACTCATTATTTGTATAAATCAATAATATATTATAAAAAGTGTAAAAAAATTATTAGTTTACATCAAGTCTCTTGAATATCTATAACAAAAGAATAAATCATTTTGAAGAAACCAGCTCTATAATACTTGAAATAATAATAAAATAGACCAATTATCTCATTTTCACCTAACGCCTGCTTTTTATCCTGTAGTTCTTCTATTATACTTTTAAATAATATACTTTATCCATCAAATCTTAATTTAAATATGAATAGTTAAAATTAGAGCATCCTCTCTTTTTTAAATAGACTTGAAGGAGTGGTCCTGAAAATTAAATTAGTATGAAACAGGAAAGCTTTCTAACCTGTTTAATGTTTAAATCTTGTTGATGTGATTTGTTTTTAGATTAATTTTAATTTAAGTTTGTACTAATCAATAATTGTAGTAAATCTTGATTGTTTGAACATTTAATTTTTCCAATTTTTATTTCGATAATATTTTTTACTTCTTTATATATATAGCCTAATTTGGAGCAATTATAGGATTTATTTTGCGAAAAAAAAGTTTATTAGCATTTACTCTCTGTTGATCATATAAGCCTGAACAGAAATACATTACTCACTTGGATTAATTTATTTTAAATTTAAATTTTGTTTAGCAGCGCATCTTATGCATGTGCTTTCTTAATATATATTTTTCTCTTTTTTAATATTATTTTATGTTCATTCTAATTTTCTAGCTTTATTAATAAATAGATTTGATAAGATGGTAATTAACCTTGTGAATCATGTTTAATTTCAATTATATTTTTCCTAAACAATTGTATGGAGATATTACTATAAAAATACTTCTTCGAAAATTAAAGGGCTATGTTTTTTACCAGAGAAATAAAAATATGAGTTAACGCAATTATGAAAAATAAGAACAATGCTATAATTTAAAATGAAAACTAATTAAACATATTAGTATAAACAATTACAGAAATGAATTCCAGAAACAGTTTTATCATTTTAATATTGACCTTCGTACTTTGCTCCTTCTGGCCACATTTAATTTGTTGTTCAAATCTTTTTCTAGTGTATCTTGAGCTTTCGATCTTTTGACATCGCAAATCCTATTGGTAAGAATTGCTGAAATATAAAATTTTTAGATATGTTTTTTGCAACTTACAAATTTTAGTGAGTAACCAGCTGCTCAGGGAATACCATCTTTAGGTTTTCATTTACTTTTTAATTTATCAATTCTTAATTATATTTCATAAATATAATTATTAAATTAAGAACTAATTGACTCGTTAACTTATTAGTAAATGAATCTCTATTTATTCATATTATTTAATTGTACAAGATTGAAGGTAAAGAAATAAAACATATAAAAAAAGGAATCCCTACTTTTAAACCCATATTTATATATATAGATAAATATAAGAACTTATTTACATGAATAAATATTAAGAAAAAACTATAAGAAAGATATAAGATATAAAAATAAACTTAAATATCTAATCTTGGAAGGGGGAAAATATGAATTAAATAACAACTGTCATCAAAATTAATAATAACTTGAATATATATTCAGCTTAATCTAATAATAGATTAGTGAATCATTATCTTGCATATACTAAAAGATTATAATGTATTGACTAAATCCTATTGAATAAATGAATGTTAAAATTATACTAATTAAAATTCTTTAACAAAGAAAGATTAAATTATATAATTTAATCAATATTTTAATTTAAATTTATTTAGTATATAGAGAACTAATAAATAATATAAAATTAAAGATTATAATTTAAGAATACTAAACATATCAAAAATGATATACCAAATAAAGAGTGGCCAGAAAATATAAAAAAGAAGAATATATATATATATATATATTTATAGGGGTAGATATCCAAACCAACTTCCATGCTAAAAAATCGTTGAGACATAGTTCGTAATAATGAATATGTTTGAATTATCATACTGGATTAATTTAGTTTCTCCATATAAATTTTAAAAACTAACTATTAATTAACTAATATATAATATAAAATGAATAAATATAATAAAGAAAGACTAATATAAATATTTATTGTATAATTTAAAAAATGTATAAAAAATGTTTAATAAAAAAAATAAATTAGATTATTGTGAATAAGAAAAGTAAATCATAAATAATTTAAATATTAATGATTATATTAACAAATTAGAAATAGACAACTGGTCTAAACAAGACATCTCTCCCAAAATCCTTTATTCGACCCTACTCACATAAACCAACAAATATACTAATCTCATCATACCTATTCAAATTAGGGCTCAGCGAGGTGTAAATGACCGGGGTCATTATTTTAGGGAGTCTATGGGGAAAAAATAAATTTAAAGTGGCATTTTAGCTGGGAAAGGTTTCGGACTTAGACAAATTTTCAGAAAATTAAAAAATGACAAAATAGTCACTCCATATCTTTTGAAAATGCCTATATATCTTGTTTTCTGGTGTTACTCTCTTGATCAGGAATCCAATTTAGTGGGTTTGCTTAATTCCAGGTAAACACATAAATTTTCTTGACCCTCTCACGATGGTATGTAAACCCTAAAATTCTAAGTTTAACATACTTCCTATTCAATACCTACAATTCAACTTTTAATGCCTATAACATTGAGCGTTTTGAAAATTTGGCAAAACAGATCTTTGACCTGACATTTCTCCCAGACCATTTCTTCGACCCTATAATCACACAAAAAACCAATAAATATACAAATTTCATCCATACAACTATTACAATTAATGCTAATTTTACAGTTTCGTGAAAGCATTGAAAGAAATAAGATATTCAGCATGAATTTCGTAAAGACAAAAATCTCTTTGACCTGACAACCTCTACCCATTACATACTCCTTTTAACCTATAATATTTTCATATTTTATTTAAATTTTAAATTTCAAGCCCTGAATTTAATCCATTTATGATTTTATATTTATTTATAATACTATGAATTCTATTTATTATTGATTTTTTTATTTTTTAATTTCTATTGACTCTATTTTTATTGATTTTTTTAAAAAATAAAATGTATATAAATTATCTTATATTTCTTTTATTTTTATTTCCATCTCTTAAATCTTATTTACTTGACATGACTCTAAATAGTATTTTGATTAATTTTTAATTATCAAAAATCAATTAATTTTTATTGGTTTGTAGTTAAAGGTATATGTAAGGATGTTTGGAGTAATGCGGAGAGGTATCTGGAGAGTGGCTGGAGACTTATCTCATTTAAAAATAATAATTATTAGCTTGACCTTAGTAAGTAATTATTGTAGTTTTTTATTTTATTTTTTTACAAGGAAATCCATAATTTTCTTATTTCAATTAAATTAAAATTTTTAATATAAACTTTTTACTCTATAGATAAATAGATAGTTAATAACTGAAGGTAATTAAAAGTTTACAAATGCACAATGTGAAACATTAATTGTCTATTCATCTCTTTACTGTGGAAATTCATAGTGTTGGTTTTTAATTTATGTTTTCTCTCATTTTTGCCTCCTTTTACTTCTTAAAATATGTCACTCTAAATAACTTTATGATCTTTTGATAATGCCTATTCTTTTTGAGTCCTCTGATTCTATCATCCAGCCAGAGCATGTTCGCTACTATTTCAACTTGGATTTTGTTGTCTAAGTCAACCAATTATGGTTGCTCATAATTTTATCGAACCTCGTTGGGTCCCCCGATTCGTTGATTAAGAAGTAGCTTCTCATAAGTTCGCGTTTACAAATGTTTAGTGAACACTGCAATAGTGACTCGTACTGTAATTCACTACTGTCCTCCCTTTGCTTATCGCCATCATTGTATCCATAACATTCTTGGTCAAGAATAGTTTCTTCATTTTCTAGAATTCTTTCTCCTTCTCCTTTATTTAAGACTTTTGTGCTGCTTTTAAAGTATTTTTTATTGTTGGCTTTGCTAACTTTAGGTTCTTCTGAACCAGCTATCCAATGATTTCACTCGTTCCACTCTCCTTAAGTTGTGTAGCATTTATCTATAATATGTTTGATACATCTCTTGGGGTCTTGAATGCTATTCTCTTCAGTTGTGTTTCTATTTTATCAATATCCTCTATTTTCACATACCCCGCTGCTACAAGCGATGTGTACTTGTATTTTACTAATGACATAATCTAAACAACCATAATATTGTTAAAATACATTTGAAATGGAATTTTAAAAGAAATGCAATAAAACATTTGAAATTATTAATTATAACTGCCTGCAGAGTCTTCGTAATTTTAATTAGATTTAAAATTAATAATGACCAAGTTAAATTAATAAATAATTATATTTAATTAAATTGTTTAAATGTGCAAAAATATAATATTACAAGCAAGGGATCGGTTTTATGCAAATATTTATTAATTAATTATGCAAATATATAAATTTAGAAAATGTCAAGTAAATAAATATTAGAGCATCAAATACCGGCAAAAGCACAATCTTAAAAATGATTGATGCTATCTTTATCTGTGATGAACTGAACCCTGGGCCCTCTCTATTTCATGTTGAGTCAAGAAAGCTAGACTAAGAGCGACACATAGTAACAAGCAGATGAAATGAATCTTGAGAAGTTCTTTAGCAGATATATCATACCCGCAATGAAGAAATTACTAGAGGGCAAGGATTATGCCGTAGATGTGAAATATGAACAAATTACAACAGTTCAATCCTACTAAAATTTTAAGATCTGTAAGTATTAATGCTAAATCTAAAAAAAAATTAAACTGAGGCACTCCTTCTAGAAGGAGGTGACCTTGTGGAGAAAATGATATTAAATATAAAAGATTCAGTAATCTCAAAATTCCTTATACACTTACTTAACATCCATTAGGAATTGAAAAGTCTATTTTGAATGAATACTTGTGTATGTAATCTTCAAGGATTGCTGTACGATCATTACAACCAATGACCTCCCCTGGAACAGAATGTCGGTAGAAGAAAAAGATTGCCTCGAGAAGAGATGCTAAATAGTGTCACCGCAGGTAGAAGGTAAATCCAGCAAGCTAAAGTTCTCCTTCAATGCTGTATAGCTGGCAGACTATCTGTTCACAAGATCTGAGGAGGAGAGCATTTGGATCGAAGAAACTCATAAGGAAGCCAGTTAAGAAGACATCTCTAATATAACTAGCTTGAGAGATACAGATGAGATGAAGATGAATAAATATGACATCTCTAAATTTATATATATATAAACATAATTAATTAATAAATATTTCATACAACCGATCCCTTGTTTGTAGTATTATATTTTCAAACAGTTGCACAATTTAATTAAATATAATTATTTATTAATTTAACTTGGCCATAATTAATTTTTAATCTAATTAGAATTACATGACTCCTAATTACAAGCAGTTATATTTAATAATTTCAAATGTTTTATTGCATTTCTCTTAAAATTCCATTTCAAATTTATTTTAATAATAGTGTCACATATGGTTGGGTTGTTTGATCTTGTGAGGTTTAGTAAAAATAAATTTATTTCTTAATGTACTCTCATGTTCTTTTTGTAAATCTTTTTGTGTCCTAGGAAATATTTAAGCCTAAGTATTTGCTCTCGTGGACCTTGTTTATCCCTTCTACTTCATTTTATCCTTCAAACTCCTTCGCGTCACTCATGAATTGGGTCCTCTTTGTGTTAAGTTTCAAATTGTGCGATCTCTCTACTTCCTTGCAACTTTCAAACTCTCTTCTTAATTGTTGTTTGTTTTACACATTTATTACTAGGCCGTCCGCAAATTCTAACAGCTTCCCCTATTTTATAAACGGTACCGATTCCTCTTACGAGTACAGTGCATCCTGTTAGGTAAATTTTGAAAAGTATCGATGATAGTGTGCTACCTTAGGCTACTCTTTCCTGGCTTCAATCATCTCTCCTTCATACGTGATCTTGTGATTATTATATAGTTACTCAATTAGTTTGATTATTTAATGATCTTATTCAGTCTTCGTTCGTTGTAGTATAGTCATCAGTTTGTCTATCCAGCTTAGTCGTATGCCTTCTATAAGTCTATAAATACTTAGGCTTCCTTGTTCTTAATATTTCTTCAGGGTTCTTTTATATGTTCCAATAGCCTAATTAAATTGACATGGGTGCTTTTATTCTCTTTAAACCCATTCTAATAATTTCCTGTTTAAAGTAATTAGCTTTTCTTAACTTTTTTCACTATCACATTCTCTATGATCTTGCTCAGATGAGAATTTACTACTATTGGTCTTGTGTTCCTGATCTCTGTATATTATTCCCTTAGTTTTTTCTTAATAGAATTAATCTTCCTTCCTTTAAATACTAAGGAAACTTTCCTAAGTTCATCCACTCGACAATCTTTTGGCTCACAGTTTCTTCTATCATTCATGACTTTGCTAATATCTCTCCATCAAACCAATCTTGACCAATTGCTTTATTGAAATTGCATTATTATATACTGTATTATACTTCTGTAATCCCCCAAAATTTCAATTTCTTTTCTTCCGCTTTCATATTAATAAACCCCAATACCCCTTAACTTGGTTAACATGGATGCTCATTGAAGGTCATTAAGTAAAGTAATAAAATGGAGTAAATAAGTTATACCTATAAAGTTTAAATCTTAAGTAGTTATTTTCTTATATTGATATAAATTTCTTCCCTATATTGTCAAACATGAATTACTTCCCATCAATAGACACGAGTTTGACAGAGTAGCTTTAAGAGTTGAACCTTCAAATTGTATTGTTTAATTCAGATTCTGTAAGTTATTAGAGATCGTTGATACTTTACATAGTCTAAGTTTGATTTAACTATTATGACATGACATTATAATTGCTTAAAGCATTAATTTAGTCCATACTCTTTTTTAATTCTGCTTTTTAAATACAGGTTACTCTGTTTTAAGATCCTTAATGGTGTTGTTTAAAATATCAAAATTGCTATTAAAATTTTTTTGAAAGGTCAGCACATATAGTATTTTCTTAATCCAAAATGTTTTTGGAATTTAATGGCCTTACCTTTTATTTTTCTTAGTATTTTTTTTTGTAAGACATTTGAATTTCAAATATCTTTTATTACTCACTTAAGAGTTTGAGTTAGTTTTAGTTTTCCTCAAATAGTTGTTTCAAGTTTTGATAAAGTTATGTAAGCCTTTTAACTTATTTTGCTAAGGACTTTTATGTTGCAATTCCGATAGTCGGAGATAAGTCTTTAATATCCTTAACAAGCACCTAAAATGCATTTTAAATTTCGTCTTTTCCATCTTTTATCAATTGTTATATCATTTGAATATCCATCCCATCCACTTTTTCCTGAAGATTTATTAATTATTCATAGTTATGTTAGAGTTTTTAGTCATGCATTTCATCAAGTTAATCATGTAACATCATCTCTGCCATTTGAGCTATCAGCTTCTCTCTCATTTCATTCAAAGCTTATTAAGTTAATCCTTGAAGCTAGTAATTTAGGGTTTCCTCTAATTAGTTTAATTCAGGAAAAGTTGTATCGGACTTTGTTTGAAATTCTTGAGTGTCTGTATTAAGCTATTATGAATTTAATGATTATAAGCCAGAGTGAAATTTTTATTCACTTTGTGGTAGTTCATCTGAATCATTACTTCCTTAATCACTGCTTATCGTAAGGGGTTTTGGTTAAATATTTTAGCTAACTTTTTAATCTTATTAATTTTAGAGTTATTATGTAGCAAATTATTTACATGGGTTGATCATTTACTATCGCTTTTTCTGGAGTTTAAAGTTGCTATTAGCCAGTTTCGATGATGTTATAATTCATCTTTGTGAAATTTCTTTTGCAATTAAACTTTTACATCTTTATACGTTCTCTTTCCTAGCATGCCTTACTGTTTTAAATACTTCATAATCGCAGTCCTCTATTCCTTTTATTTAAGCTCCTTAAGTTGATCATCATCAAAAGATTCAGCAATTTAGTCCGAAAGTTCTTAATCAGAAAATTTAGTTTAAGGGATTTTGGCTTTTTAAGTTTTTTTTCTGCTTTATTTCTACTCATTCTTTATTAATACAAGTTTATATCTTGACTTGCTTAAATAGAAGACCTGATTGCTAATTTAAGGTACTATTATAATTAGCAGTCTATTCTTGAACATATACAATTAAAATATAGAATGGTTTTCATTCAATCTATTTATAGCTTGTTTTGTTATTATTCAAACTACTATTTTTAAATTTTTTACTAAAAATAGTCAATTAATAATTAAAACTATAACAAACTATAACAACTATAACAAACTATAACAAAGTATAAAAAACTCTTATATTATTAAATTAATTATTTAAATACTTATAATTTAAACAAATTCTTTAAACTCTCTGATAAAGACATTAAAACAAGTCCTTTTACTATATTAATAATAAATACAATAAAAACGACCTATTTATGTATTACAATTATTTAAACGTTCAAACTTGAAATATGAGATGCTTGTATAAATTGTTTAGATATTTTATTTAGGTAATTTCAAACCTATTCCTTTCACTATTCAATCTCAAAATGTTAATTTTTAGAAGCATTTAGTTGTCAATAATATTATTTGCTTATTTTAAACTACACTAATTATTTTATTATGTTATTTAAAATCTTATTAATTAAACTTGAGATAGAAAGTTTGTTATATTTCAAGTATGTATAAACTTAATCGAGAAAATGATATAAAAGCTTTAATTTTTATACTAGAGTTTGTTAAAATTTTAGTATTAATGTTAAAATTTGTGAACCAAATTAAGTTAAGTATACTAATTTAAATCACAAAATTATTGTTCTGCTATGAACCTTCTAAGTTTTAAGGTCTGCCTTCACCATCTATAATCCCTTAGTCATGAAGTTGCATGAACAAATTTTTGTAATTTGTCATGTCATCTATTTCTCCTTTCATTTAATTGACTTCATCCTTTATTCTTTTATTTTCATTTAGGTATTTTCTCTTAGATGGCACTTCTTGTACCTCATTGCACTTTATTTCTTCATCTAGTTAATGTCTTGATTTTCGTTTGGTACTTTGTTTGATGAGACTAGACAAACCTCCCCTTTTACACTATAAATAAAGTAATAAGAAATTGTACTTGCCACTAAAATTAAGACTATTTTAGAGTGTATTTGCAAATTCGGGTTTCATATACACTATTATGTTCTATGCTAAGTTCAGTCTTTCTCGTCGTTTTAGTTTAGCATCCTAAATCATTTGAAGCACCCCATCCTAATCAAGAGATTATAAAACTTCACAAATCCATCGTTTATCAAGATGGTGACATTCGCGTTGACTTGGCAAATTTTTAAGTAATTCAAGTCTGACTTCTGTGAATGCTAAAAAATCATCTGAAGTTAAACCTTCAATCTAAGGAACTGTTGAAAGCACTACATTATTCCGTTTTAAGTACTAAAACTATAAACTTAAATAGTCTTACTTCTTTCTTTCCATCAATGATATCCCTGAAGAAGTACACATTCATGCAATTTATTTTTGGCAAATAATTTGGATAGCAATTTACAACAAGTTAATATCTATTAACTAAAAGTGAAAATAGGGAGTAAAAAAAATTTATACGATTACTTAACTCAAAAATGCACACATTTATAAAAAAATTTAGAAAGTTTTTGCTAAATTAGTAAAAGAGGGAATAATTTTAGTAAAAATATATTATAAATTTAGTTTAAACTAAATTTTTAAATAGTAAAACAATTAATAAACTCTAGATGAAAGAAAATTCTTTATGAGAGAATAATTCCTCTAGAGTCATAATTAACTTTACAATAAATATGTTAATAATTTAATGAAAAGAACACTAATTCAGAAAAACATAAGATAATACTATTGTAGCGACTACAAATCTTCATCTGATAAAGAATTAAAAGACTCTGAAAAAAATAATAAATAAGTTGAAGAAAATTCTTATAAAGACGATAGTTTAATTTTTGAAACAACAAAATTTTCTCAAGTTGCCTCAAGAATAAATTTGCTCAATTAGAGTTTTAGAATTCTCAAATTAAACTTTATAAGAATTGGAAATATAGTGTTGCTAAATTTAACATTAGACTGCCCAAAGTTTATTATTTTCGACTATAGAATTGAAGCATAGTCTTTAATAGTTTGAGCAAATTTTGAATAAATAAATTTATAAGAAGAAGTTAGAGTATGCTTTACAAAAGCATTAGCATGCTATATTTAATTTCAAAAAACTTAGCAATTTACGGGTTTTGATTAAGTTGAGCTATATCTTGAAGCCAAATAATTTTTAAAGCAAAATATTTTTAGTAAAAGTTCTGATGATGACTCAAAAAGATTCTAAAGTAAAAACAATAAAAAGAACTATTTTCGACACAAATCAAGAGAAAATAAAATAAATTTAGCTAATAAGTAAACTGAAATAAATTCCTTCTAAGCCTAAAGGATCAATAGTTTATTGAATGAAGGTAACTGCACTAAAGTATAAATACTTAAACGTTTTAAAATAAGCTGATATAAATTGGATAATTTAATAAAATAATAAGCTGACCATTTATTAAAGTTAAAACTTAAAAATCAAAAATTAAACTAAGATATTAGAGTATATTTGCAATTTTATTAAAGAAGAACTAAGAAAAACAACTTTATTAAAATCAGCTAAGCTTATACGAGAATTAATTATATAAAAAAATGGGAATAAGGGTTTCATAAAGCCAAATTCGAAAAACTATAAAGTAAAATTAGTTGTTTTCTTATAAAAAACTTTACAGTCTGGATATAAGAACAAACAATTAGTAGTGTATTTTAGCAAGACATTTTGCTGCTAGAAAATTTATTGAATAACTTTTTATGGAAAACTTATAATAAATATAGATGAAAGTAACATTTAAGCAAATGAAGTTTTCTATAAATCTTGGGGTCTTGTAGGAGTAAAAACTTATTCAGACTAATTAAAAATGGTATACAGCGTAAATTTGATAGCTGGAATATCTACAAATGGAGACGTTTACTATTAACTTAACATTGGGAGAACTCACACTTAGAGTATTTTCTACTTTCTACTTAATTTTTGCAAAAATTTTGACAGAAATATACCAAATTGGGGTAGTAAAGTGGTTTTCATGCTTGATAATGCCACATATCATCGAAGTTAGCAACTTTTAAGAAAAATAAGACATTTTTAATTAAATATACTCTATTTAGGTCCTTATCATTTTGAAATGGATCCAATTTAAAAGTGTTTTTTCAGTTTTTAAAAAGCAAGTTAATATTCAAGATCCCTAATTCAATAAAAAATCATCACTAAAAATGATAGGAGAAGAAATGCTAAAAATTAACACTTAATGGGTTTCTGGAGCTTTCAAAACAATGCTCTACCTAATCTCTTAAATACTTGAATTTTCGAAGAATTTGAAAGATATTAAAATAATATTAATCACAATCATAATTACAAAGTATAATTAATAACCACAATACCCTCTCTCTGTACTATCTTTCAAAACCCTGAAAAAACAAAAAGGGCCTCAGTGGCGGCACTATTGCTTAAAATAATAAATCTGAATTTATGTTATTTTTTAGTTTACATGCAAAAAGGAATTAAGAATAGGCTGCAATTGTAAATTTGCTACTCAATTATTTGTTCAATTTAAATTTAAAACTTTATATTAATAGAATTTGGTTATCTGAAAATAGTTTTAATAAATTTTTATTAATAAGCCTGAGGACAAGGCCATTTAATTAGTTAAATTGTAATTAATAAATATAAAAAATATTAATTGTATTATTTTTAATTTTATTTAAGTTAATTATTACTCAAACTATTTTTTCATAATCCAAATAACTCAATCTATTATCACTAATTTAATGTCCCACTGTAATGCCAACATCAATGATCTTATGGTCTCTTGCAATAATTAAAATTTTTTGCATTGGGGATTATTGCTTTAGGAATATGATAAAGCTAATCTGGTTTTCTAGATGTTTCTCTTCTCTAAGCTTTTATAATATTGGGGCAAGTGTGAAGAACATTATCGAAGTAGTTTTAACCTTTTTTGGCTTTTAAGCAAATTTAATGCTGGTGATCAAAATAATATACTGGACCTATAGTAAAATTTCCGTTGTCATCGATTTTTCCCCATACTAACATGCTAATATAAGAATATTTATGGTTCTTAAAAAACTCAAGTCCAAATTCTAACTTTTAATTTTTCACCCAAAAACAAAGCAACCCATTTTTCTGAACCTGTTCAATTTCAAGAGTCATAAGGTCTTTGTCAGATTTAACATCATAGGGGAGCTTTAGCAATGTATCTGCAAATGGTAAGTCAACTATCACAACATCCGGATACTTTTCATAAAATTCGAAGTTGAGAAATTGCATACGCATTTTATCAAAGAGATTTAGTCTGTAAACCTCATTATTTTTTGTAATTGTTGAAGGATCACTTTAAATCTCTGTTTCTGTTTCAACTTTTGCTTGAGCACACTTTTTCTTTCCCAGTTTAGCAATATAATATTTGAGAACGGTATTTTATCTTTGCAATTCAGCAATTCTAACTCCGATTTCTTCATCTCTGGCTTTCAGTTTTTATTTAAGTTCTCAAATTATTTTTAATTAATCGTGCACTTATTCTTGTAATTCGCTTCTTCATTGTTTTATTTAACTTTACCCATATTACCCAGTGTGCTTAGAGATTCTGTGCTTTTTTAAGGCGTTGTAGATTTTATGAGACTTTAAACACATCAAGCAAGTAAAATCCTGGTTCTGTTCTTTTTTATTCATTTGAGGAAGAGTTAGACAATTAAGAGATTTAATTATATTTTTATAATTACTATTAATTCCTTATAAACGAAACTTAAGTTAACAATAAACATTTAAACAAGAGGTAAAAATAATAAACAACCATTCATGGATTTTATCAGGTTAAATTATTTCAACTAAAAAATATCAATCAATAAAAATTAATTTCTGAAATTTTCACAATAATAGATTTATCTCCAGATATTTGTGACTTTATTTCTTGTTTTCAATCGTCTTTGTTTAATTTATTGTAAAAGTCACATATCTGCTTTCTAGTTTACTCCCCTGGCTAAACTCTTTCACCATTTATCGTCAATCCTTTGTCAGATACTTCTTGTTTCTTATTTTTTGTGAGTCTCTTCACAAGGTAAAAGAATCCCTTCTGGTAATATCTTTTCAGACAGTGTTCCATGTCCCTGATAGCCTCATTCCCCTGTTCTTTCGCTTCTAGATACGCGCCGTTCTTTCCATTGTTTCTACATTTTATTATACATTATGGTAGCTTTAAGTACCAATTCTTGACTCTGGTTTACTTTTCCAGTTTGTCTTCAAAGGATCTCCTTATTGGTAACTCTAGATCTTTTGATGACATCTATTTTCCCGCTTCTATTAAGGTTTTCCAGCCCTGTTTTCTTTCTTCCGTTGTCCTCACAGTCCTTTCCTTGTCCGTCATCTTTAGATTGTCTTCCTGGTATTATATTTTTAAACTTACCTGGACCATCTTATGGTCTGTTAATCTTAATTGCTAGTTCCCATTGAATAGTCTCCACATTTGAGAATATTTGATCTAATTTTTTGCCTTTCGATTGAGTTCCCACTCCTTCATTTAGAGATTCTTTTAATCCTTTCTACTTAAGTCTTTTGCCTATTTATTTCAAATGAAAGTTGAAATTTCCCATAACTATGATCCTCTGTTTTTTGCAATTCTATTTAATAGACCTAATCAAGAATATCATTCTATTCTACAATTCCTTGACCTCCTCGTTGATGTATGGTGGTATATATATCGTAATAATGTGTAGTGAGAATCCTCTATGTTCTAACCTAAGAATTGTCTGAGTGTCTTGATGGACTTGATCTCGTACTACCCGCTATTCATTGTAAATACTCCATCGTTCCTCCCAGTTGGGTTTATGTGATATCTTTACTGTTCAAGCCTATTAATCTCTGGAGTCTAGTTTCCAATAGTCCAACAAAGTCTAGCTGTCTGACTTCTATTTCCCTCATCATTTGATCTTACTTCAATTTGGAGCTTAGTCCTCTAACATTTTGTAGACATATCTTTAGCTCAATCTATTGCGCCGCTATCTGTCTCTTGCTGTTAATGGTATTTATTATCCTCTTACTTCTCTAGTTCTCGAAAAACCGCTCGTTTCTTATTGCCCATCTCTAAACTTCTCTTTATGGTTAGAAGAAATGAAGTTGACGGTTGTTGTCTATAGTGATATTGATTTTGTCTAAGTTTTTGTAGCTAATATTCCCTTAAACATTTTGGTTTTGTTGAAGTTGATATGCCAATCCTCTTTTTGAATATTTAAAGTAGTCTTATATTGATTTCTATGATTTTGGTTAAGTCTTTTTATCTTCTTCATCCATGAGTACCTTCAGCTTTCTCCTTCCCGTAGATTGTCTGTTAATTGCCTCCATCTTGTTCCTGCTGTTTAAATGTGCATCCCTTTTTAATTTCTTTAACTTATATTTTTAATTTTTAATAATTTATTATACCTATTTTTAACCTGTTTTATATTTTTTGCTTATTAATCTATCTATTTTACAATTATTTTAACTTAATGTATTAATTTTTAAATAATATTTTCAGTTTTATTAATATAAATATTACATCATTAAATTATCCTTTGTGGTTGCATCTTAGGATGAAGAATATGCCCAATCTATTTTCATCATCCAATTAAAATCGACAACCCTTGAGGAGTGAAGATTAACAGACGTTTTTGCTAGTAAAAATGACGATGTTAAAAATCTAATTAAAAATATCTGGCAGACTTAAGCCCCAGTTCTTATATTCAGTAAATCTTTAAATCTTAATAATTATACCATTTATTTATAATTTTTGTATTGTGATTATTACTATATTTTTTTATATAAATATTCCATGATTATTTAATGTTGTTATATAATAGTAAATTTTAAGTTTATCTACACATTTATATTTCGTTTTTATAAATAAAATTTATATTTTGATTATTACATTCTTTCAGAGAAGTCCAATTATCTTTTTATTCTTAGATTCGTCAATCAACCTCAACTTTAATATTTTTATTTGACATCATGGCCTTTAATATTTATTTTAATGTGTCATTTAATGTTTTAAATGTTTCTAGCTTAGTAGATTTATCATCTGTAGTTTTATTGAAAACTTAACATAAATATTTGATTTTTAACTATATATATATATGAATGATTTGATAAGGAAGATTAATTAAATTACTTAACTACCTCTTGTTAATGGAGATAATGTAAAATTACTCAGCGATAAAATGATTGATATTGGCTATAATTTTGAAGTTAATTTAACAATTAATCTAATAATGTATTATCAGTATATTTATTAAATTAATAATTTAATAAATTTATATTGTAATTAAATTTAATTAAGTATAAATTTTATTAGAAAGATATTATTAAATGACAAAGGAGCTATAGGACCTCGTAATAAGTAATTATTCAACATTGAATGGTACTCGATTTAATAAAGACAGAAATAATAATCATTTTCAATTGAGCAAATTGATCTTTGATTAGTTTTAAGTGATTTATTACAAGTTTTGAAGATTTACTATAAATTTTGAGAATTTTAAGAAAGAATTATAATAATCAACAATTTGAATATAATTTCTTCAATCGAACCCCATAGAGCATTCAGCCCGAGATATTCTGGCTACTGCGATTTGATTAAATTCCCCTTAAATTATTCCCATCGAAACTCCTTTTAAATTCAATTGCTCCGACGTATTTCTTTTTTGTCAATTCATAATGACATACTTTACTATTGCCAGACTTTCAATAAAATAGTATTTATTCCAGTTCGAGATAGAAGGTAAGGTATCTTGCCAGTCTCTTTAGTTCTAAGACTATGGTCCATAATCCTCCTAGTATTAATGCCTTTATGAATTCTCTAATTTTTATCTTCTCGATTTATGTTGAATGATTCTCGCTAGAAATACTAGACTAGAGGATATAAACCATTGCTCCTGCATAATATTGCAAACTATAGTGATATATAGCTGATATCTAAGAAGCAAAGGTATATCTCACTTTCTTTATCCTCTTTCATTGAAGTTTAAGATTATAATTTTACACATTTTTGGGTCTCCTACATACACCTGCTTCTTTGAATAGAATAGCACAGTAATAATCACTTCAACTGATCCACATATAGTGCCAAGATTCATAATTTATAATTTGTAAAATTTAGTGAATTAATAATTTGATTTGATCAAAACACTTATTAAAATAGTCAAAAATGGTAATTCTAAAACAAATCTTATCTTCTTTATTTTCCTCATCATCTTCCATGTTGAATCGTATTTAAGTTTAATGTTCCCCTCCTTGTATGTCCCTGTGAAGCTCCTGTCTTGTGGCACCCGTAATCTTACCAGGTAGGACCCCTTTATAAATAATTAAAGATATACTTTTTGTAACTTACATTTTAAGTGAAGGCTGTTCATCTACCTGCGTCTGATCTATACGAATACTTTTTAATAATATAACTTTTTGATTTAATTAATTAATATCCTATTATTAATCATAATTCTAAGCTATTGAGGAATAAGAGGAATCAGAGGAAACAGAGGAATCTGAGGAATAGAAGGAATAGGAGGGAGCAGAGATATTTAAAGAAGCGGAAGAAGCATAGGAATCTGAGTAAGATGAGGAAAGTGGAGGAATCTGAGGAAGATGTGGATAGCTGAGGAATCAGAAGAATTAGCCTTATAGTAATACAGAGAAACTTCTCCACAACTTTTAGATTGCCATCTTGATGAACCTTCCTTAAGGTTTCAACAGCAATTATAGAGATTTGATTAAACTGCTATTAGAGACATATAGAACTAAAGGCATTCAAATTCCATTAGTAATAAAACCTAAAAACAGTTAAAAGACTGCTATCTTCCACAAATAATAATCTTGCTTATTAAAGAGCTTTTAATTACTAAATTACATTGACTTTAAAATTTGAATTTCAAATTCAAAGCCTCAAAGTACAATTCAGCAAGAATTAATGATGAATCTTCCAGGAACTTTCTCGAGTTTATATGGCCTAATAATATATCTCAGGTTTAGATGTTAAGACCCTCATGAAGACTCAGCAATATACCTTAGCTACAAATTAATTAGTGAAATCACTCACATTCTATATTGACCAGCGATAAACATTTGTAAATTGGGAAGTTAATAAGTAAATCCTGTTCAATAAACTATAAAAAGATGCAAGCTATCTGAAGCTCACTTAGATTTTCTTACTAACTAAAATACATTATAGCTACAGGCAGGAATAACATTCGGGGAGAGGTGTGTGATGTTCCACTGATAGATTCCTGAGACTAAAATTTCTCAATCAAAACTTTCTAGAGTTTATAAGGCCAGTGGAATTAAGAAAAAGTTTATGAGTGTGTCCAATTATATGGCGCCAGTTTAGAGTCTTAAAACTTAAGAACTATTTTAACAGATGAGAATAAATATTATTAATGCTCTTCAAGATGGAAAGAAGATTGTATTCATAGACGAAGTGATGTTTACCTACTCCACTAATCTCAAGCAAGAGTTCAGCAATCGTCGCCAAAACATTGTTGTGAGAGACAAGATACAATTCACAAAAAACATTTCAGAAGTTGCAGGAGAGTCTCTGGAAAAATTGGAACTTTATTATAGCTAAGATAGATCCGTTAACATTAAAAAGTTCTTTGACTTTATTATAGAACTGCGTGAATTAAACTGTTACCAAAAGCTCGCTATAGTCATAGACGATCTTAGAGTGCATCACAGAAACAAAATTAAAACTTTGACACTTGAACTGGATATTTCTTTAATATTTACTCCGCCATACTCAACTTGGTATAATCCAATTGAGAATTATTTCTCAGTGCTGAAGAACTAGTACAAGAAAATAAAGATAAATATAGTGGAATAGGATCAGAGATTTCATGCAAAAAGAGTATTAAGATAAGCATTCAGCAGCGTTTATGATGAAATAATAAGAGACATCTGTATTGAAAAATTGTAAAAGTTTGAATTGTGAATTTAATATTAATTAGCTTTTAAGCTCATATATTAAGCGATTATAATCAAAATGGGTAAATCGTTATAAGATAATCAAAAATGATAAGAATTAAGATTATGTTCAAATTAAAGCATTCTAATGTTTTTTAAACTGTAGACATTCAAAAGCCCAAAACCCTTTCAGTAGTTTGATTGAGTTTTTGATTGATAGAAGTAGATTATTAGTGCATACTTTATTAGGGTTTTGATAGGGTTTATGTAGGGGTTTTATGTTTAAATATTAGTATTTTAAGTGAGTATATGCGATGTTTGGTGTCAGTTTATGACAGTGAGTATATAGATTTATTGTTTAAGTTGCGATATGGATGTGATGAATATAGTGAATAACTCAAGCCTGTTCTGAATTATACGTCTATAGCAAGGTCCCATAAATCTCCAGCAACTGTGAGGTCTCACTGTCTATTAGCATTGAATTTAAAGAGATAGCATCTTAATTCTAAGTCTAAGAGAGCCTTAAAATTTTAGCAGCATCATCTTGAATATCTTATTAATGATAAGACTCTTAAATGCTGGGCTCATTTTTCTCTAGCCTAGAGGGCTGTGATGTTTCATCGCCAATTTCCTGAGCTTCATATCTCTGCTTTATCTATAGTTAACATATATAAAAAGAATGGAATATCTTACCAGACAGTCAATCGCATTAAGAGAGTGATTGACTTTAATGTTCCATTTTATAAGGATAATTTAAATTATATATTTGATTAAATGTGGAGGGCTTAAGAGCATAATATAAATTTCATACACGCTGATGAGGCAGTATTCACGTTTAATACCTTCATATCGAGGTCTTGGTATAAGAGGTACAGCAACATTGAAGTATATGATTAAAAGGTTAAGGTTTAAACTCATGCAATACTTGGTGGAATAACTGAAGATAGTGGCCTCGAGACTTATGTTATTCACCCTCGTTCTATAAAGACTGAATATTATATTAAATTCTTGCAATAACTCAGAGATAAGTACGCTGACTAAGAAATTATTCTATTCGTTGATAACTTGT
>ARYC01019161.1:0-13646 GCA_000711775.1 Oxytricha trifallax | reverse complement strand
ATTGTTTAAGTTGCGATATGGATGTGATGAATATAGTGAATAACTCAAGCCTGTTCTAAATTATACGTCTATAGCAAGGTCCTCCATAAATCTCCAGCAACTGTGATGTCTCACTGTCTATTAGCATTGAATTTAAAAAGATAGCATCTTAATTCTAAAGCCTAAGAAACCCTTAAAATTTTAGCAGCATCATATTGAATATCTTATTAATGATAAGACTCTTAAATACTGGGCTCATTTTTCTCTAGCCTAAAGGGCTGTGATGTTTCATCGCCAATTTCCTGAGCTTCACATATCTGAATAATCGATAGCTAACATATATAAAAAGAACGGAATATCTTACAAGACAGTCAATCGCATTAAGAGAGTGATTGACTTTAATGTTCCATTTTATAAGGATAATTTAAATTATATATTCGATTAAATGCAAAGTGCTTAAGAGCATAATATAAAGTTCATACCACGCTGATGAGGCAGTATTCACCTTTAATACCTTCATATCAAGGTCTTGGTATAAGAGATACAGCAACATTGAAGTATATGATTAAAAGCTTAAGGTTTAAACTCATGCAATACTTGGTGGAATAAGCGAAGATAATGTCCTCGAGACTTATGTTATTCACCCTCATTCTATAAAGACTGAATAATATATTAAATTCTTGCAATAACTGAGAGATAAGTACGCTGACTAAGAGATTATTCTATTCGTTGAAACTTGTCAGTTCATAAAACTAAAGACTCAAGGAAGGAATATGAAAGGCTTAATATAACACCTGTATTTAATGTTCCTTATAGGCCTTAGTTCAATGGAATTGAATTGTATTGGGGGTTATTGAAAGGTCATTATAAGAAATTGCTGCTCTACCATCTGATGCATGATTTAAAGTAGATACAGTCGATTTTATTAAGAGTGCTGCTAAGAGAGTCAGCGATGAGAAAGCTAAAGTATGCGCAAGAGAAGGGAGATTTTGTGTATTTAAATAAGTTTAAGATTTAAATGAATGAATAAGTTCACATATTAAATTTGCCCATAAAGGGATTTGGCTTCTCTTTCTTTTCTTCCTCTTAAGGCTTGCTTGAGCCCATGTTTCTTCTCTTAGTGCCAGCCCCTGCATCTATGTTCATCTCTTATAGCTTTTATAAATCTTTGAAGAGCCTCTTACTCAATTCATGTTTTACTTGAGACTTTCTCTATCTGTTTAATTTGCTGCGCTCTTTCATCAAGTATATAGCAGTACAAGTTTTTTCTATAAAGTTAGTAGACTAAGCTTACTTGAGATGAAAGGATGCTTTTAAAGTTCCTACAGCCAGGTATCATTTATTTTAATACCTTGCTTCTCTTTTTCTTCAGGAGAGATGCTGTATCGTTTCTTGTGAGCTTCTTAAATAACTTCATTTAAGTATACTCAGGTTTCAGAGTTGCAAGAACACCAAAGAAGAAGTTTCTCTCTGGCATATTATTAGAGAGCTGTAGCTTTGATGGAAGGTAGAGAGCTACGTCCGGATCACTCATAGCATCGTCATATAGGTTTGTCACTGCTATTTCAGGGTAGTTAGGTATCTCTATCATCATATTTCATTAGACTTAAAAGCTTTTTTCTCTTCACTCAGTAAGGCTTTTAAGAATGAGATTTTAGTTCCCTCCTAAGTCGGCAAGAACAAACCAACTATAATGGATTTATTAATCTTACTTAAGAACTTACCTTGCTATACCAAATATTTATAAACGTCCTCTTTACTTCGAAATTTTCCTATTAAATCTTGAGATTAAATTCTCTTCATTGCATCATTCATAGACTCCATCTTGCTTCCTCTTTCTAGAAATGTTAATGAAATTTAAAATTATGGATATCCATTCTAAATTTATTAAAGTCTTACTACTAAATAGGGAGGACCTACTGGAGGTCAACCTTGAAAAGATATACGGAGAAGCATTGAAAAACTTGCTCCAAGTTTCACAGATTGATTTCCATTTTTATCAAACTTTCTCCATTAAATCGCTCCTAATAATATTTAATTATTTTAGGAGGTCCTCCAAATTAAGTTCAAACTTTATTAGGAGTAAAATTTTAAGGTTAAACTTAATTAGGAGCATATTAAATTTATAAATATTTAATAACTTTACCTCCAAATTAAGTTCAAACTTGATTTGGAGGACCTCCTAGAGAAATGAAACTTCATTAGGAGTATTTTAATTTACTAAAATTATAAAATTCTCATAAAATATGTCAACCTACAGTCTTTTATGGTTAGTTAATTTTCTTACCTCTCAGCAAAGAATCTACTAGAGTGTCTTATACTCTACTATATTAGTTTATCTAGGTAGATTTTATCATTATTATAATAAAATATATCAGAAAACTAAAATGAGCGCTAACCTTTTGAGAAGAGCGGCATTACTTGATTCATGTCAATAAAAGTTATCATTCCAGCAACCAAGAAAAGTAGAGACCAGAGACGCTTGTACTCAGTGGGAGTCTACTAATGACAACTTTGACCAGTCTAGCTTTGAGATTTAAATATAAGTTAAGTAGGAGGTTATCAAAGAAGCTTTGCAAATTTAGGAGGAGGTTAAACAATCCTCCATAGAGCATTAATAAATA
Organism: Oxytricha trifallax; assembly: GCA_000711775.1. Classification (NCBI taxonomy): domain Eukaryota; phylum Ciliophora; class Spirotrichea; order Sporadotrichida; family Oxytrichidae; genus Oxytricha; species Oxytricha trifallax. The sequence continues at coordinate 11,043 of ARYC01019161.1, read as the reverse complement.
CCAGCCAAAGTTGACTATTAATGCAAAGAATGCAATAAAGTTTTCCTTTAAAAGTCAACTTATAAGAGACACTTGAGAGATATACACATCGATATGCCAAGGTTATATCTCAAGCAATAAAAGAAAGATGGGAAGTATGTCTGTGAGTTCTGTGAGAAGCCATATTCTCATACTAAAGACCTCAAAGTGCACCTAAAGAAAAAGCACAATTAAAGTTTTGTCTTTATTCATGAACCTACAGGGAATAGATTCCTCTAAAAGAGGAGATCAAGAAACCCAGTCTCTTAGAGTTGAAGTCTAGAAGTAAGTTAAAATGAAGAAAGCAGTCAAGAACTTTCCAGTCTCTGAGAATAATAAAATCATGGTTAAAATAGAGGCAATGAAGATTCCTATATTAAAAATCATTGACTTAGATTCTTGCCTAGAAAGCTACGTCACTCTTGAAGATAAAAAAGAGAAGATAGTCATTACTGATGACTAATATGCTTATAAGATATATCCTTTCAATTACTTCCTTGCTGATGACAAGTTCCAAATGGAATTTGCGCTAATGAATATTTATGCTCTTTAAAAGGCAAAGTTAAATGAGTGTAGGCATATCATCTAGCTTGATGCTATTTTACTTGGTAAAGATCATGTAACCCTCAGGCTTCCTTTACTTGAAATGACTTACAGAGAATTCTTATCTGACAATAGATGTCAGAGGTAAATTAGCTAAATAGTATAGCAGATAGTTGAGGGGATCGAAGAGCTTCACAAGCTAGACTATGTTCATAGAGACTTAAAGCCAGAGAACATCATGATGAACTTTCAGCCTCTTAGAGTTTATATTATTGACTTCAACAGAGCTCAAAGAGTGCAAGCCTCTGCATAAGGAAATGTATACGGCACTCCTGGATATTTCCCAGAGAGAGAGGATTAGAGAGATGGAGACACTTAATGTAATATCTGGGCTCTAGCAGTAATAATAATAGAGAGCGACATGCCAAGAAACGATTACTTTAGCTGCAGGGTAGAAAGAGATTCTAAGCAGAAGAATCAAGCAATATCTCGATAAAAATAAAATAAATGGAGGTCTCAGAGAACTTGCATACTCAACTATTATCAAGCTAAGCTAAGAGAATTAAAGAATAATAGAAACAATCAAACATCAACTTAGAAAGATAAAATTCAGAGAACTGCCACATGACTCTAAGCTTATGTTTGTGTGAAACTTTTTAAAAACTCGCTTGTTATACTCACTTAAATTACTAATATTTAAACATAAAACCCCTACATAAACCCTATTAAACCCTAATAAAGTATGCCTTAATAGTCTACTTTTATCAATCAAAAACTCAATCAAACTACTGAAAGAGTTTTGGGGTTTTGATTCTGAACTAAGTCAGTAATCGCTTCTTCTCCTCCTCTGTAAAATCACTCGTCTTGTTTGGGACATTTAAGAGCTAATTGAGTTTCATAAAGTCGGCCCGAAGGCAATCTAAAATGATGTCTCGCCTTTATCTTACTCCCTTTTCTTGATAAATGTATGCAAGGTTCTTTCCTAGATCTGATATCTCGTCCAGCTTTGAAACTCAGAGAGGATTCCTAAGTCTTAACTCCTGTGATATCTATGAGAGATATGAAATAAAGTCTTCCTGGTCAATAAAGTCCCACTTCGAAACGAAAATTTCACTCAAGGTGCGAATGAAGTTATCCAGCTTTTAATAAAGAGTTGCACTTGAGAGTGAGCAAATTTGAATGAAGTCTCCCACTACATTGATTGGAATGTGCCGAATCAGTCTTAAGTCCTGATCTTCTTTGAGAATCTATATAAAAGGCTTGTTGAGACAGAGCAATGTGTTGGGAAGCAGCCTAACTGCTTACGAATCAATCTTAAACTGCTGAAAGGTGCCTATCATCAGTGGAATGATGCCTATGTTGGCTTTGTCTAAGTCTGCTAGTTCATCCTGCAGCCTTTACAGGCACTCTGGCTAGTTAATGAAAATGTAGTTTGATAAGGCCAAAGCCTACTCAGTATTTTGTCGTTAGGCGAGAAGAATTAGGGAGCTCTTAAGTAGGTTCTCATCAATTTCTATGAGTTTGTATCAATAGTAAAGCAGAGAGGAGAGAAATAGGCGGGTTTTGATTTGAAGGCTCACTTGAGCTCTTTGATTTAACTCATAGATGTTCCTGAACATGTCTTCGTACAGATTTTCCTAGCAGGCTGATTTAAGATTCTAAAGAAACTCGAGAAGACTCTAGCTGTTCCTATTAAAGATCTTCCAGATGAAGTCCTGCCTCTCTTGCGGCTTTAGGATCATGAATTCCCGAATGTAGTGGGAGGTGATTTCTGATTGAATTTTAGCACCGTAGTTGACTTGAGAATTGTGGCTATCAATCCTTTCGTCAACGAGCTCCTTCCCATTCTAGAGAACTTATTTAGAGCCTGTTACTTTCATCTAGACTTTAGCCTAACTTTATATTTCATTTAAATCCTTAGACTTTTGATCTTTAACTGATTTAGAGTAGCTCTAAGTTGTTCTATTTAGGATAAATTTGCTCACAAACTTTGTGAGATCTCGTGATCCTATGAGTGGCTTGAACTCCTCCAGCTCTAGGATCTTACTAATGTCATAATTGTTAACTGGCAAGATAAGTTTTGCTTTATCAATAAGATCTGGGTGCTCTGCTCCTTCGTATTTGGCTTTTCGACCTCTTTTCTTGACAGCGGCAGCTTTTGGAGGATCTTTGTTAATGTCTGAGCTCTGATCATGATTTAACTCGGAGCAATTGCTTGAAGCTTAGTCCATGGCAATGCTGGGCAATAATTTTAGGAGTCTTTCCTTAAATTATCTGTACTTTCTGATGATTCTGCTGAACGTTCTTGCTTTTCTAAATGAAGTGCTTGCATTTTATGTTTTGCGGTTTTTTATTACTCTAAATTTAAATTCCTTAATTAAAAAGAGCGCTTATTAATTAAGTCTTAAATCAAATTTCTCTGTCTTAAATAGCTTTTTCTGCTAGATAATCTAGTAATGAATATGCCATTGTTTAGTCGTTTGGTTAATCTGGAAGCCATTTCTCCTTTGATTGAATTAAATGCTTTAGTCGCTAAATCTTAAAATATCTTGGGATGTGAAATCTTCAAAAATAGGCATTAAAGCACCATTACGGCCATCTGTGCTTTTAGTAGTACCTTCGATTGCCGCTATAGACTGGGGAATAATATAGGATTGAAAAGAAAAATTTTCCAATTGCTCGGCAAAATATTTACCCCCTTTAGATAAAGAATTAAGCTAATTAAGAATTCTTAATAGGATTTAACAATAAATTTGATGATTTCATGGACTAGAAGGGCTTAGATAAATGTCTTTATTTGACAAACACAGAGTGAGAGAGACTTGGTTAGTAACGATAAGTATCAGATATAAGATCGTGGAGTAAGAAAAAGGTTTCTATAAAAATATTATTTTAAAGTCGAAAGAAAAAGATCTACAGTCTTATTTAATTGAGAAGAAGGCCTCATTGAATTAAATATTTGAATTTTTGATTTATCAATTCATTCTTAATTCAAAAATTTAGCTTTATTATTCCTATATTTAGTAGTTTTATTTATTTTTCATATTATTTAAATAGGCTTTTTAATTAAACCCTAATTATAACAATAATTTTTTTTTATATAGATAGATGTACATATAGAATTTTTCTAATTATCAATGAAAATTTAACGATGCTTAAATGACTTAATTTTTGTTTATAATTTATTTTTTTGCACAAATATTTTATTATTAACTTGGAATAATTATTTATTTCTATCACCTTAATAAACTTTTTTCAAATTAATATAATAATACGAATTCAACTTTTTTATTTTCGAAGCTATGATCCTGAATTTTAAACTTTTAATTTTAATACTATTCATTTGCTTATAATCAAAAAATGAATTAATTAAAAAGACAATTTTAAATTGTTTTTTTTTTAAATTAATCTCAAATTATTTTCTAAACATATTAAGAATCATAAGGAAACTTGTTCTCTAATTAAAAGAGTAAAATCATAAATTTATTAAACTATATAAGTAAACATATTTTAGCGATTAATAAGCAATTAAATTTACAATAAATTAAATGATTTCAAAATAACCTAACCTATATCCATCGTATCACTCTTAATAGCTTATTTTAAGTATTTGGGGAGTGTGTATCATCTATTTATCGGTAGGACTTATCTTATGAAATTCTCTAATCAATTTTAGATCCTAAATATATGAATACACTTCAACAATCTTTTAGTCATAAAAAAAACTTATAAGTAATGATTTAATAATTTATTGTTTAGGTCTTTCAAATTTAAGTAATAAAATCAATTATTTTAAAATAATAAGCAAATGATTAATAGAAGAGTGAATAATAGTTTAAGTAATTTAAATATATAATTAACGTTAACTGATTGGCTTCAAGCTAAAATTTAATTACAAATTCATGTTTTTTAAATAAAAATAAAAAGTTATAAACTATTTTCCTGAACCAATAGCAAGTTGAAATGTTAATATACTTTATCTACTATAGAAGTTTAGGTAATTGCTCTGGGTAAAATTTAATACTTTAAAATTATTCTATAAGCTTATTTAAGCTAATAAGTTTTATTTAATTTACTATTTTATATTAATAGTTTTTATTGTTAATTTTAGAGAGTATTATAAGCATAAGATACATAGACCTTTTCAAGGAGTCCAAATGACATGCTAAATATAATTTATGGAATTCTCATTATTTCACACTCGACAATTTTATTTCCTAGATTCACATAAGAATTTGGCATTTTTCAATGACTTTTAGAAATTTTAAATCTTTTATATCTCATCATTTTAGAAGAAAGGATTATCTTAATTTTTCTATTTAATAAACTCTAAAATATCTAAAACAAGATATTTGTTAATTTGATAAGAGTTTATCGTAATTTATATTTTTGCTTTGAGTTAATATAATTCTATTTCCTGAGAAAAAGAATAGTGTAAAGTAACTTGATTAAAAACTGATCGGCTTATCCAAAACTTAAGTCAAAACCAAAAAGATTTATATATAAGAAATTTTAAATAAGAGTTAATAATTAATTTATTAATTTAATAATAATTATAATATTTGCAACATTTGGTTGATTTTAATTTATATGTTAAGTTTAATCATCAAATATTTAAAAACAATATTGTACTGTTGTGAATTGATTAACTATATTCTTAGGTCGGAGACACTTTAATTTATCAATTTTATATAATTTGAAGACATTTTATGTCAACACCTATTTTCAGCTATTTATTTTATTATTTAAGAGCTTCTTATTTGAAGATAGCCTGCATTTATCTATTCCATTAAAATACTAAAAATATATATAGCTAAATTTTTAGGGTGGCAAGAGGGATTAGCTGAGTTTGAAATTGACGATATCTAGTCTTTTAATATCTGGCTCATTATCATATGTTACTGCATAGTTTCCTTTAATCCTCGTTTACTAAGTATGCTGCTAAACTTATCTCCAAATTGATCATTTAAGTTGAATAAATGATCACCATCATCAAAAAGTGAAGAAAAATGCGACAAAAAAGATATCGATAAAAATAAATAGAATTACTTTGTAATTTATATAAAACTATATTTGAAAAAATCACAAATATTTCAATAAATTAATCCTATTTTATTCATGATGTTTATTGTACCTATTTAAATTATACTTCAATGATTCATCCTTGATACTCAACTATGAAAAATTCTTACTTTTATATAATTATCAAATTAATACACTTAGTTTATATTAATAATTATAACTGGATCACATGAGGTCTCTGGTGACTCTTGATCTAAAATATATGTTAATAAATAAGAATTAAGCTTTTTTAAGTTTATGATATTAACTAATTATATACTAAATCTTTATCCTCTTATTTTACCTTTCCTTTTCTCTTGTTGCTTCTTTGCTTTCTTCTTGGGTTCATTACTTTTACTCCTCCTTTCATTCTAGTCAGTAGAATATTTGACTCTCTCACCCTAATCTTTGAATTTAAATACGTGTCAAAGTTCTAAACTTAGATTAAGATTATAATAAGTATGATAGCTATAGTTTCTTTAGGTCTGATGGTGATAAGTTGAGCTAGGTCACTTTACAAGAAAAATTTATGTTTTTGTTAGCAATTTTACATGCATTCCTACTTTTAAGACGAGCGGTAATCAGCATTAAATGAGATGCAGGATGCTTCATTTGGCGTGAAGTCTTTTTATTAGTATATGATATAGAGTTTTATGAAGCTTACTGCTTCTCTGGGAGTGCCAACCATGGATGCTATACAACTTTTATGAAATCTGCTAGTTCGTCATCAGTATTCTTTACTATATCTAAATGTAGACTATTAAGCGCTCGTAGTTGAGTTCTTCGTAGATGGCTGTAATTGAGTTGATGTATCTTTTAACTGTTCTGTAAACATGAATATTGATTGTGTGAACCTAGATAGAGATACGAACTTCTCTTATGTCGAATCTATTTTAGAACTCACCATTGGATATAATCTTAATTTATGAATTTTTGATTTTATTTAATAATAATTATTTATTATAATTTGATATGAATCCATATTTAGTGCTAATATTTAATTTACCTCATTAACTTAGATAGAATTTGAGTTATAAAATTAAGGTTGAAGCTGATAAATTTGACTTCAGTCCATTCAAAGTAAGTTTCTTTATAGTAGGTAAAATAGCTTGATTCTTCTGTGTAGAAGCTTTATTTGTCGTACTCATCGTAGACTTAATTTTCTTTTAATGTTCTACGTTTTCAGTATATAATACTCTTTTTGTTGTGAGGTCGGCGTTTGTGTTTTACCAGCGAACTCTTTAAAAGGTGTATTTAAGGAATTACTTAATGGGGTCCATCAGTAAGGTATATGACAGATGTTTCACATGGGGTGAGGCAAGCCGTTCTTGTTGTGTAAAATGAATACCTTTGTAGGAAATATTTATGGGTTTTGTTTGAGAATGTTAGTGTTCTATATAAATATGTTGTAAATTAATGTTATTCTAAGCATCTAAAATAGTTATTGACTTCATAGTTAAGCTAATTCACAGTTGTTGTCATCAAATAATATCTTGGATTGGTTTAGCTTGAATTGATTGACAATTGAGAAACAATTTCAAATGATTTTTCTGGAGTCAAATGTGATCATCTCAGGTATGTGAAAACCCCATTAATTTTTTTGGTTATTTGTATTTGAGAGAAATTTAAAAATAATAAAAGATTTTATTGGAGATCTCAATATTAAAAACATTTCAACTCAAAACAATGTAATTTTATCTATTATGTGCTATATTTAAAGGGTATAATTTTTTTAATATTATATATTGAGTTTTAATTAAGATATATAATACCCTCTTTTTTTCTTAAAGCATCAGGACACTAAAGTTGAGAACCACCAGCATTACCTTTTTTTTGTGAAGTGGAGCGCCTTGCCTTTAGCGTTCAGTTAGATCAAGCACGTTTTTTGGACAGTGCCAAAATGTTTCTCAAATTTTTCAAATTCTTCATCATCGTTGCCATCTTCTTGTTATTGTCACCTCTGCAAATAGTTGATAGCATTAATTTCTGTTGGTTATTATAAAGTTTATTATATATTGTTCAAAGTATGAGAAGTCAATGATCTCAATGTCACTAGTATAATATCCCTTTGTAATTAGCTTATTATGTCCATTCTTGTTTAATATTGATAATAGACTTAGCTTTATTGTATCTTATACTTTCAATTAATCTACATAATAGTAAGAATTTAATTAAAGAGCTCCTGTCTGGTCTTAGTAAATCAACCATTTAAGTTTTATTGTATCTAAACGTCTAAAATTAAATCAACTATCTTAAAATAATTATAATTAATCTTTTAAAGAGTTTATTACCAATAAGACACAACTCATTTAAGTGTTAAAGGCTGTGCTCAATCGGAGACATTAATCTAAATTCTTTAAAACAAGAGAAAGGGAAAGCTGTAAAGACTCTAGCTTATTTCATACACCATCTGTTGCTTTATTGAGCTTGGCTGCTTTTTTATCTTCGTTTCTGAAGTCACAAGTGTAGTTTGCAAATTTGTCGGTCTAAAGAAGTTGGTTAATTATAATTAATAGAGTATATTTTTATTATATAGATAAAATAGTAATTAAGAGTTATTTTTATCATATTCGATATATTATCTATATCTTATAAATAAGATATAGATAATCAATTCTATGTAAGTTAGATTAATAAATCTATGTAAATGTGGAGTTTCTTGAAATAGAACAGAACTTATAGCATAATCATAATTATTGAGAAACAAACGAGTGATCTAAGAAAGATAATAAAGCTGGTATTCTCATTAAACCTCTAACAATTAATTTATATTTATATTGTAATTCATAAATTTGTTCTAACTTAATTAGCTAATTTTTACTAATTGATCTAGAATAAAAGGTGAAAGCTATTAGAATAATATTATGCTATTACAATCTAAAATTGTTACAATTTTATCAGCTAAAAACTAGTCAAATTAATTTCATTAAATTAATGGCTCAAAAATATAGTTTAATTTTTCTTCATTATTAACCAATTTTAAGTTCTATTTGTATTTTTTTAAATTAAATATATGCAATATTTACCTGAGCCTTATTTTATAAAGATTTATGATGCCAGATAGTTAAATTTTAACAATTATTTAATATATTTTGAATTCTTCTCTCGTTTAAGTGATTATTATTATTATGGTTTTAAAGAGAATTTTTAATCCTATGAGCGCAGTTCGAACATTAACATCAAGATGTGGCTAATTTTCAAATTATAGTCAGCTAAAAATTATATATTTATATTTAATGTATTATTTCTTATTTTCCTCTATCAATTTTTTTAATATTAAGTTCAATGATTCTATTAGCCACTTATTAGTGTAATTTGTTTTTTAAATAATTTCTCTAATTATTTATAAATTATATAAATATCCCTTATTTTTAACAATTCTTTTGAATATCATCAACTCCCAATTCAGCATTTATAATTTTAAATTTAATTGACTAAATTAATTTTTATAATTAACTAGAAATTAGCTAGTTCTAAAGTACATCTTTATTTGACAAATAATTTTTTATTAAATTTTTATATAAGAACTTCATCGAACTAAATCTTAAATATATTTATAATACTATTGATAAAAGTTATTGATTAGAATTTAAGAGAATAATTTAATTGTATAATTAATCGATTTTAAACCAATAGGGAAAATTAAAATAATCGCATTGTAATGAAATTAAATTTTTTTAATAAAAATTAAATAATATAATATAATATTATAAGTAATTTCATTGTAAAAATGTTTAAAGTGAACTAACTCCATTTTTTTAAAGAGATATATTCTTGAAATTTCTATAATATAAATGAAGATTTACCGTAAATATATAATTACATTGTTTATTGCTAATTACTACTAATGATGTACTTAATAATGATCTCGCAGACAATGATTATTTCTCTGAAGACTTAGAAAAGCATCTTCATTTATATAGTAAGACAAAAGCCATAGAGCTTAAGTTAATTAGAATGTTCATTATAGATACTTTAGTATTTCGTGATCCTCGTATTAAAGAGAGGAATATGCTCAGTAACATATACCAAGCAGTTATCTCCTCTTCATTGATTAAAGATCCGTAGTGGCAGTGCTATTTTATTTTTGATATGATTATTGGTACTCACTGAGGTATATGAACTCTTATAAGATTTGATATCTAATAATTCCATATATTATTATTATTAAATATCTATATAAATATATAGACATTTTAAATCACTCTATCAAAACAATTAAAGATCTAATCTAACTCATGTATTTAGTAGTTTTTATTAAAAATTACATATAAACTTTGAAGTCAATTTAGTCAATATTTTTTAAATATTCTTTTGTATGTCATGGGTTGAGATCAATAAATACATTTAAGAAATTCTCAGGATAGCTTAATACACTGAGCAGAGAATGGTTTTCCTGAATGATATAAACTGAGCTATTTATATTTATAATATGGGACTAGATATATAATAAATGTTATATATTCAATAATTAAGAAGAATTCCAATTATTTTAGACATGTATAATATTTATATAAGTTTGCAAGCTTAAATGTTTGAAAATTACTAAAGATATATTGCCTTCCTTTGCCTAAATTAGATTATATTTGGCCAAAGCTTAAGGATAAAATAGCAACTGCTTCATTTGACCGCAAAAAGACTGATACTTTTTGCTGAAACTTAAATAGTATATGGCCTAGATATTTGTACTTAATAAACTTGAACGTCTTTTAGATCTATTTAATAGTGTTAAAGCCATAAATTAAGCTGGGGTATTTACCATTTTTATATTATCAAGGATTATAACTAATGGCAGGACTCGTTGTCATTGTGTATAATCTGCACTGTTTGTGTGGACCTCTTTCCGCTATTTCGTTTTTCTATATTTTATGTTGCTGATCTTTTTTTGCTGTTTAAGTGTGATTTACTCTGGTGATCAAATTATTTAAATTGTCAAATTGTTCTTAGAGTTACTCCCAATAGAGTAATTATACTTGTCATCTCGAGGTATTTTTTAGATATTATAGTTAATAAAAATTAATAATTTTATTATTAAATAGAATAGTAATAAAATGGAAATAATTTATACAAACTACAATATAAACCGTGTGTCCTAAATATGGTAGAGATATCAAAAATAAATGCTAGTGTACAAGCAGTGATGCATGGTGGTTATGATAGAAAGATTTGAAAGTGCAGTAAATTAAAATCAAAGGAACAGAACTCATTAAGAGTTTTTTTAGAATGTAGCATATGGAAGAACAAAGTTGCTTTTATTAAAATTTTCATTTTTAGCATTAAATTTTATGTATTCATAATTTATAAATAATTATATATTTTATCTATATTTTTAGATAATTTTCTTTCATAGTACCCCATCTTAGAATGAAACACTTTGGTAAATTAAATGAACTAGCAGCAGAATTTCTAATTAAAGATTTT
>ARYC01019160.1:0-11055 GCA_000711775.1 Oxytricha trifallax | reverse complement strand
TTATTCCTATATTTAGTAGTTTTATTTATTTTTCATATTATTTAAATAGGCTTTTTAATTAAACCCTAATTATAACAATAATTTTTTTTTATATAGATAGATGTACATATAGAATTTTTCTAATTATCAATGAAAATTTAACGATGCTTAAATGACTTAATTTTTGTTTATAATTTATTTTTTTGCACAAATATTTTATTATTAACTTGGAATAATTATTTATTTCTATCACCTTAATAAACTTTTTTCAAATTAATATAATAATACGAATTCAACTTTTTTATTTTCGAAGCTATGATCCTGAATTTTAAACTTTTAATTTTAATACTATTCATTTGCTTATAATCAAAAAATGAATTAATTAAAAAGACAATTTTAAATTGTTTTTTTTTTAAATTAATCTCAAATTATTTTCTAAACATATTAAGAATCATAAGGAAACTTGTTCTCTAATTAAAAGAGTAAAATCATAAATTTATTAAACTATATAAGTAAACATATTTTAGCGATTAATAAGCAATTAAATTTACAATAAATTAAATGATTTCAAAATAACCTAACCTATATCCATCGTATCACTCTTAATAGCTTATTTTAAGTATTTGGGGAGTGTGTATCATCTATTTATCGGTAGGACTTATCTTATGAAATTCTCTAATCAATTTTAGATCCTAAATATATGAATACACTTCAACAATCTTTTAGTCATAAAAAAAACTTATAAGTAATGATTTAATAATTTATTGTTTAGGTCTTTCAAATTTAAGTAATAAAATCAATTATTTTAAAATAATAAGCAAATGATTAATAGAAGAGTGAATAATAGTTTAAGTAATTTAAATATATAATTAACGTTAACTGATTGGCTTCAAGCTAAAATTTAATTACAAATTCATGTTTTTTAAATAAAAATAAAAAGTTATAAACTATTTTCCTGAACCAATAGCAAGTTGAAATGTTAATATACTTTATCTACTATAGAAGTTTAGGTAATTGCTCTGGGTAAAATTTAATACTTTAAAATTATTCTATAAGCTTATTTAAGCTAATAAGTTTTATTTAATTTACTATTTTATATTAATAGTTTTTATTGTTAATTTTAGAGAGTATTATAAGCATAAGATACATAGACCTTTTCAAGGAGTCCAAATGACATGCTAAATATAATTTATGGAATTCTCATTATTTCACACTCGACAATTTTATTTCCTAGATTCACATAAGAATTTGGCATTTTTCAATGACTTTTAGAAATTTTAAATCTTTTATATCTCATCATTTTAGAAGAAAGGATTATCTTAATTTTTCTATTTAATAAACTCTAAAATATCTAAAACAAGATATTTGTTAATTTGATAAGAGTTTATCGTAATTTATATTTTTGCTTTGAGTTAATATAATTCTATTTCCTGAGAAAAAGAATAGTGTAAAGTAACTTGATTAAAAACTGATCGGCTTATCCAAAACTTAAGTCAAAACCAAAAAGATTTATATATAAGAAATTTTAAATAAGAGTTAATAATTAATTTATTAATTTAATAATAATTATAATATTTGCAACATTTGGTTGATTTTAATTTATATGTTAAGTTTAATCATCAAATATTTAAAAACAATATTGTACTGTTGTGAATTGATTAACTATATTCTTAGGTCGGAGACACTTTAATTTATCAATTTTATATAATTTGAAGACATTTTATGTCAACACCTATTTTCAGCTATTTATTTTATTATTTAAGAGCTTCTTATTTGAAGATAGCCTGCATTTATCTATTCCATTAAAATACTAAAAATATATATAGCTAAATTTTTAGGGTGGCAAGAGGGATTAGCTGAGTTTGAAATTGACGATATCTAGTCTTTTAATATCTGGCTCATTATCATATGTTACTGCATAGTCCTTTAATCCTCGTTTACTAAGTATGCTGCTAAACTTATCTCCAAATTGATCATTTAAGTTGAATAAATGATCACCATCATCAAAAAGTGAAGAAAAATGCGACAAAAAAGATATCGATAAAAATAAATAGAATTACTTTGTAATTTATATAAAACTATATTTGAAAAAATCACAAATATTTCAATAAATTAATCCTATTTTATTCATGATGTTTATTGTACCTATTTAAATTATACTTCAATGATTCATCCTTGATACTCAACTATGAAAAATTCTTACTTTTATATAATTATCAAATTAATACACTTAGTTTATATTAATAATTATAACTGGATCACATGAGGTCTCTGGTGACTCTTGATCTAAAATATATGTTAATAAATAAGAATTAAGCTTTTTTAAGTTTATGATATTAACTAATTATATACTAAATCTTTATCCTCTTATTTTACCTTTCCTTTTCTCTTGTTGCTTCTTTGCTTTCTTCTTGGGTTCATTACTTTTACTCCTCCTTTCATTCTAGTCAGTAGAATATTTGACTCTCTCACCCTAATCTTTGAATTTAAATACGTGTCAAAGTTCTAAACTTAGATTAAGATTATAATAAGTATGATAGCTATAGTTTCTTTAGGTCTGATGGTGATAAGTTGAGCTAGGTCACTTTACAAGAAAAATTTATGTTTTTGTTAGCAATTTTACATGCATTCCTACTTTTAAGACGAGCGGTAATCAGCATTAAATGAGATGCAGGATGCTTCATTTGGCGTGAAGTCTTTTTATTAGTATATGATATAGAGTTTTATGAAGCTTACTGCTTCTCTGGGAGTGCCAACCATGGATGCTATACAACTTTTATGAAATCTGCTAGTTCGTCATCAGTATTCTTTACTATATCTAAATGTAGACTATTAAGCGCTCGTAGTTGAGTTCTTCGTAGATGGCTGTAATTGAGTTGATGTATCTTTTAACTGTTCTGTAAACATGAATATTGATTGTGTGAACCTAGATAGAGATACGAACTTCTCTTATGTCGAATCTATTTTAGAACTCACCATTGGATATAATCTTAATTTATGAATTTTTGATTTTATTTAATAATAATTATTTATTATAATTTGATATGAATCCATATTTAGTGCTAATATTTAATTTACCTCATTAACTTAGATAGAATTTGAGTTATAAAATTAAGGTTGAAGCTGATAAATTTGACTTCAGTCCATTCAAAGTAAGTTTCTTTATAGTAGGTAAAATAGCTTGATTCTTCTGTGTAGAAGCTTTATTTGTCGTACTCATCGTAGACTTAATTTTCTTTTAATGTTCTACGTTTTCAGTATATAATACTCTTTTTGTTGTGAGGTCGGCGTTTGTGTTTTACCAGCGAACTCTTTAAAAGGTGTATTTAAGGAATTACTTAATGGGGTCCATCAGTAAGGTATATGACAGATGTTTCACATGGGGTGAGGCAAGCCGTTCTTGTTGTGTAAAATGAATACCTTTGTAGGAAATATTTATGGGTTTTGTTTGAGAATGTTAGTGTTCTATATAAATATGTTGTAAATTAATGTTATTCTAAGCATCTAAAATAGTTATTGACTTCATAGTTAAGCTAATTCACAGTTGTTGTCATCAAATAATATCTTGGATTGGTTTAGCTTGAATTGATTGACAATTGAGAAACAATTTCAAATGATTTTTCTGGAGTCAAATGTGATCATCTCAGGTATGTGAAAACCCCATTAATTTTTTTGGTTATTTGTATTTGAGAGAAATTTAAAAATAATAAAAGATTTTATTGGAGATCTCAATATTAAAAACATTTCAACTCAAAACAATGTAATTTTATCTATTATGTGCTATATTTAAAGGGTATAATTTTTTTAATATTATATATTGAGTTTTAATTAAGATATATAATACCCTCTTTTTTTCTTAAAGCATCAGGACACTAAAGTTGAGAACCACCAGCATTACCTTTTTTTTGTGAAGTGGAGCGCCTTGCCTTTAGCGTTCAGTTAGATCAAGCACGTTTTTTGGACAGTGCCAAAATGTTTCTCAAATTTTTCAAATTCTTCATCATCGTTGCCATCTTCTTGTTATTGTCACCTCTGCAAATAGTTGATAGCATTAATTTCTGTTGGTTATTATAAAGTTTATTATATATTGTTCAAAGTATGAGAAGTCAATGATCTCAATGTCACTAGTATAATATCCCTTTGTAATTAGCTTATTATGTCCATTCTTGTTTAATATTGATAATAGACTTAGCTTTATTGTATCTTATACTTTCAATTAATCTACATAATAGTAAGAATTTAATTAAAGAGCTCCTGTCTGGTCTTAGTAAATCAACCATTTAAGTTTTATTGTATCTAAACGTCTAAAATTAAATCAACTATCTTAAAATAATTATAATTAATCTTTTAAAGAGTTTATTACCAATAAGACACAACTCATTTAAGTGTTAAAGGCTGTGCTCAATCGGAGACATTAATCTAAATTCTTTAAAACAAGAGAAAGGGAAAGCTGTAAAGACTCTAGCTTATTTCATACACCATCTGTTGCTTTATTGAGCTTGGCTGCTTTTTTATCTTCGTTTCTGAAGTCACAAGTGTAGTTTGCAAATTTGTCGGTCTAAAGAAGTTGGTTAATTATAATTAATAGAGTATATTTTTATTATATAGATAAAATAGTAATTAAGAGTTATTTTTATCATATTCGATATATTATCTATATCTTATAAATAAGATATAGATAATCAATTCTATGTAAGTTAGATTAATAAATCTATGTAAATGTGGAGTTTCTTGAAATAGAACAGAACTTATAGCATAATCATAATTATTGAGAAACAAACGAGTGATCTAAGAAAGATAATAAAGCTGGTATTCTCATTAAACCTCTAACAATTAATTTATATTTATATTGTAATTCATAAATTTGTTCTAACTTAATTAGCTAATTTTTACTAATTGATCTAGAATAAAAGGTGAAAGCTATTAGAATAATATTATGCTATTACAATCTAAAATTGTTACAATTTTATCAGCTAAAAACTAGTCAAATTAATTTCATTAAATTAATGGCTCAAAAATATAGTTTAATTTTTCTTCATTATTAACCAATTTTAAGTTCTATTTGTATTTTTTTAAATTAAATATATGCAATATTTACCTGAGCCTTATTTTATAAAGATTTATGATGCCAGATAGTTAAATTTTAACAATTATTTAATATATTTTGAATTCTTCTCTCGTTTAAGTGATTATTATTATTATGGTTTTAAAGAGAATTTTTAATCCTATGAGCGCAGTTCGAACATTAACATCAAGATGTGGCTAATTTTCAAATTATAGTCAGCTAAAAATTATATATTTATATTTAATGTATTATTTCTTATTTTCCTCTATCAATTTTTTTAATATTAAGTTCAATGATTCTATTAGCCACTTATTAGTGTAATTTGTTTTTTAAATAATTTCTCTAATTATTTATAAATTATATAAATATCCCTTATTTTTAACAATTCTTTTGAATATCATCAACTCCCAATTCAGCATTTATAATTTTAAATTTAATTGACTAAATTAATTTTTATAATTAACTAGAAATTAGCTAGTTCTAAAGTACATCTTTATTTGACAAATAATTTTTTATTAAATTTTTATATAAGAACTTCATCGAACTAAATCTTAAATATATTTATAATACTATTGATAAAAGTTATTGATTAGAATTTAAGAGAATAATTTAATTGTATAATTAATCGATTTTAAACCAATAGGGAAAATTAAAATAATCGCATTGTAATGAAATTAAATTTTTTTAATAAAAATTAAATAATATAATATAATATTATAAGTAATTTCATTGTAAAAATGTTTAAAGTGAACTAACTCCATTTTTTTAAAGAGATATATTCTTGAAATTTCTATAATATAAATGAAGATTTACCGTAAATATATAATTACATTGTTTATTGCTAATTACTACTAATGATGTACTTAATAATGATCTCGCAGACAATGATTATTTCTCTGAAGACTTAGAAAAGCATCTTCATTTATATAGTAAGACAAAAGCCATAGAGCTTAAGTTAATTAGAATGTTCATTATAGATACTTTAGTATTTCGTGATCCTCGTATTAAAGAGAGGAATATGCTCAGTAACATATACCAAGCAGTTATCTCCTCTTCATTGATTAAAGATCCGTAGTGGCAGTGCTATTTTATTTTTGATATGATTATTGGTACTCACTGAGGTATATGAACTCTTATAAGATTTGATATCTAATAATTCCATATATTATTATTATTAAATATCTATATAAATATATAGACATTTTAAATCACTCTATCAAAACAATTAAAGATCTAATCTAACTCATGTATTTAGTAGTTTTTATTAAAAATTACATATAAACTTTGAAGTCAATTTAGTCAATATTTTTTAAATATTCTTTTGTATGTCATGGGTTGAGATCAATAAATACATTTAAGAAATTCTCAGGATAGCTTAATACACTGAGCAGAGAATGGTTTTCCTGAATGATATAAACTGAGCTATTTATATTTATAATATGGGACTAGATATATAATAAATGTTATATATTCAATAATTAAGAAGAATTCCAATTATTTTAGACATGTATAATATTTATATAAGTTTGCAAGCTTAAATGTTTGAAAATTACTAAAGATATATTGCCTTCCTTTGCCTAAATTAGATTATATTTGGCCAAAGCTTAAGGATAAAATAGCAACTGCTTCATTTGACCGCAAAAAGACTGATACTTTTTGCTGAAACTTAAATAGTATATGGCCTAGATATTTGTACTTAATAAACTTGAACGTCTTTTAGATCTATTTAATAGTGTTAAAGCCATAAATTAAGCTGGGGTATTTACCATTTTTATATTATCAAGGATTATAACTAATGGCAGGACTCGTTGTCATTGTGTATAATCTGCACTGTTTGTGTGGACCTCTTTCCGCTATTTCGTTTTTCTATATTTTATGTTGCTGATCTTTTTTTGCTGTTTAAGTGTGATTTACTCTGGTGATCAAATTATTTAAATTGTCAAATTGTTCTTAGAGTTACTCCCAATAGAGTAATTATACTTGTCATCTCGAGGTATTTTTTAGATATTATAGTTAATAAAAATTAATAATTTTATTATTAAATAGAATAGTAATAAAATGGAAATAATTTATACAAACTACAATATAAACCGTGTGTCCTAAATATGGTAGAGATATCAAAAATAAATGCTAGTGTACAAGCAGTGATGCATGGTGGTTATGATAGAAAGATTTGAAAGTGCAGTAAATTAAAATCAAAGGAACAGAACTCATTAAGAGTTTTTTTAGAATGTAGCATATGGAAGAACAAAGTTGCTTTTATTAAAATTTTCATTTTTAGCATTAAATTTTATGTATTCATAATTTATAAATAATTATATATTTTATCTATATTTTTAGATAATTTTCTTTCATAGTACCCCATCTTAGAATGAAACACTTTGGTAAATTAAATGAACTAGCAGCAGAATTTCTAATTAAAGATTTTAATAAAGCATGACTTTTTTCATGTTCATTAATGGGATAGACAGTATAGAAATATAAATAGAATTAATTCGTAATTTTAAGAATGGAATTTTGAGAAGTTTAATTGACTAAAGCCAAGACATACCAGAGTGACAAATGATTAATAAAAAGTAGTCATTAGATATAAATATTACTATGATTATTTCTGTTTACATTTGATGTCAATCTTATAATTTCAGCTAAACTAAAAAATGATAACACCGTCAAATAATTCACTTACAGTTATCTGTGGCAGTTGCTTTTAATATCTAAGTTAGAGTGAAACGAATGAATTATCTTATTACTCTCCTTCTACTATACATCAATGATATTATTATTGTTGTAAATTTAATCTTTTATTATATTTATTGGTATTTATTATATCATTTGCTAAGAGTTTCGTTTTTAAATCTTTGCATGCAAATTTAGGATAAACTCACTTCACTATGAAGGATAATGAAGACCAATATAAAGAACATGATGTGAGTAAGAAATGTTTTAGGGACCTAAAATCAAATAAATTATAGATAATTATGATTATTTATTGTTTTAACGATGAAAGCTTTAATGTTGACATTGATGAAAATATTGAGAGATGACATTTTAATTGTTTTATGGTTTACTTTATTATTCAAATTTTCATGTTAGGCTTCTCTTCATCAAGTTAAGAGTGTGATTCATTCTGTGGCTCAACTTGCTCTCATTATAATTAGTGGAATCCATTAGAATGCAAATTATATTTGATTGTCTATTTTAGACGGACTGCTTACAATTCATTCCTTACAGTAGCATAATTTACTCTTTTATTTTGTATTTTTTATTGAGATATGATTTTACTTTTTATTTTTATTTGGAGTTAGCGATATTTTGTTTTGCTAATTAACATAAAGGGTCTTGGAATATATTTAATAATGATATTATATAAAGTAGTAATTTAACTTTTTGTACATAATTTTTCCACAATGTCAAATACAAATGATCTACTTTTGTATTTAATTTTCAATACATCTGGAGTATACAGAGTTTGAAGAGACCGTTTAAGAACTTGCTTTTTTTTATTTTGCATTAACTTTTTAATTTATTATTAGGTATAATAATTAGATTATATAAAAAATAGTTGCTTTACATTATTTCATGAGTTTTATATTCAAATCTTTAAATTTAAAATTGTAATATTTTATGTATATATAAATGTTAAATTTGACACCCAGTTCAATAAATTTTAAATTTTGAAAATTTTATTGGGTAGTATACTATTGACATTCATATTTCGTGTACATCCACATGTTGCTTATAATTATTTTAACAATCAAATTACATCAATGTCAAATCTATTTATGGTAATCAACTTCCTATTTGTAGAATTAACTTTCCAATTTCTTTTAAAATATATTGGTTCTCTATTGATCAGAATTTGTATTGAATTCTACATGCTGTCTCTTCTTACTCTTTAGTTAATTCTATCTTCTTTTATTTGTTTCCCCTTTACTTCTGTATCATTGACTCATGCACAATTATTTTACATTAAATTTTGTCATTTAAAAATTAAAAATAATCCTTTATTTTGTTTCATTAAACAAGGGTTATTTGAACAAGTTGCTGGAAGTTCAAGCAAAGTTATTATATGAATAACTTAATTTTTAATTTTGCGTAAACTAGATAGATTGCTTATTATCTCAGTGAAAAATAAATGCAAATTAAACATGCCTATTATATGATTAACTAGACAATAGTTAAACTTAGTCATAAGCATTTTTGTAATTGAGTAATCATTATCAGAAAGTCTAGTATTTATTAATTATTTATTACTTATAATAAATTTAAATATGAAAGCAATTAGTTCGTTGATTTGAGAGAAAATTTAATAATTTTTGAAGAAAATAAGCCAATATGATTAAAACTCTAACCACTTGGGCTAAAGTAAATCCTAAATGTGGGGTTATACAACAAAGTGTCATTTAGTATGATAGGTATTTCATAGCTAATTTATAATGATAAATAAAATAAAATCAATTAATACCTTTAAGCAATTTAAGGTTTAATAATAATTTAAAGAAATTATTTTATTATTAACACCATAAAGTTATGAAATATGGGGAATATGCATAATAGATATATTTTTATTTATAGTTAAAATTAAAGAT
The DNA here is from genome assembly GCA_000711775.1 of Oxytricha trifallax. Taxonomy (NCBI): domain Eukaryota; phylum Ciliophora; class Spirotrichea; order Sporadotrichida; family Oxytrichidae; genus Oxytricha; species Oxytricha trifallax. The sequence goes on along the minus strand of ARYC01019160.1, from coordinate 1,422 downwards.
TTTATAAGATTGCTAATTATGTTTTTCAAAAAAGATACAATTAACTACTATAAATTTTTTTTGTTTAAGAGATATAATATTTTGACAATTTTATCAATTTATTACTTTTTTTCTTCATATATTATTAATGAATTAATTGTAAAAGAGAAAATAATTTTGTATTTATAAATTAATAATGCATTATGTTGATGATCTTGAAATTGATTAATCGTTAAAATTAAATAATTGATTATCTATACTATTAACTTAAGAATGTCCATTATAAACCATCACTGGTAAAGTTACCATAAAATTAGAACGTGACCAATGATCAATAAGAATGCAGACAAGGAAATTAACTAATTGAGTAAATCAAGCTAGACTTGTAATTACTGAAGATGCAGTTAAAATAAATTTACAAAAATGCCTTTACCCTTCATATAATTAATTAAGTCTTGGAATTGGACGATGTTTATATAATTAATTACTACTATTTAAATTCATTATAAATCTCTACTATTTAAAACTATGTAAATATATTTTTTTCTAAAAATACAATTAATAAGAAATAACAGGAAATAACCTGAATATTTAGACAAGATATCCAACAAATATAAAAAATGTACTGATATTAATAATAAGATCAGACTTTTATTAAATTATTATTTACAATTAAAAATATTTGACAATTATCTATATTATTTTATATTAAGCACTATCTAAAATTTTTGATTCAAATACCGTAATTAATTAATTAAATTAAATAATAATTTTACTAGTATTTTGCTTTATTAACATTAATTCGTATCATTGTGATCGGTTTTTTTGTCATAATCATGTCAATTTAAACGTATTTTATAATAATTATTATTTTATTGTTAAATGAAATCTCACTTATTGAAATTTATTACAGATAAAATATAGATCTAATGAGAAATTTAATTATTGATAAACAGTTATATTTTATTTATAATTTCTTTTTTCAATAAGCATTATTAACCGTAAAACTTATTTCTTTTCAGCGTAAACTTATTATAAATTAATCTATTAATTTATACAAAAATCTTTTTAATTTTTAAAATTTTTACTTAATCGAGAAGGTAACTAAATTTTTCGCTTAGTTATTCAGTTAGACACTTAATTCTACTTCTAATGTAACTATTAATTTTTTACTAAATAATTATTGCAAAGTTATGTTATCAGCTAGATTCACCAATAAACAAAGAGTATGTTAATATTTCTAAAAAACATAATTCTATTTTTGAATGACTTAATATACTATTAATAATCAATAAATACAAAAAAAAATGTGGAATATTCTTTGTTCGCGAGGCTCTTAATTCGTATGCAAGTCTTCAACAGAGTGAAGAGGAATTGGTTGCGAGATAGTTTTTCGGAGTTTTAAGACTTCATGAATGCTTCGTCAACTCTCTCAGATAATTC
>ARYC01019159.1:0-14020 GCA_000711775.1 Oxytricha trifallax | reverse complement strand
TTCAATAGAAGAGTGAATAATAGTTTAAGTAATTTAAATATATAATTAACGTTAACTGATTGGCTTCAAGCTAAAATTTAATTACAAATTCATGTTTTTTAAATAAAAATAAAAAGTTATAAACTATTTTCCTGAACCAATAGCAAGTTGAAATGTTAATATACTTTATCTACTATAGAAGTTTAGGTAATTGCTCTGGGTAAAATTTAATACTTTAAAATTATTCTATAAGCTTATTTAAGCTAATAAGTTTTATTTAATTTACTATTTTATATTAATAGTTTTTATTGTTAATTTTAGAGAGTATTATAAGCATAAGATACATAGACCTTTTCAAGGAGTCCAAATGACATGCTAAATATAATTTATGGAATTCTCATTATTTCACACTCGACAATTTTATTTCCTAGATTCACATAAGAATTTGGCATTTTTCAATGACTTTTAGAAATTTTAAATCTTTTATATCTCATCATTTTAGAAGAAAGGATTATCTTAATTTTTCTATTTAATAAACTCTAAAATATCTAAAACAAGATATTTGTTAATTTGATAAGAGTTTATCGTAATTTATATTTTTGCTTTGAGTTAATATAATTCTATTTCCTGAGAAAAAGAATAGTGTAAAGTAACTTGATTAAAAACTGATCGGCTTATCCAAAACTTAAGTCAAAACCAAAAAGATTTATATATAAGAAATTTTAAATAAGAGTTAATAATTAATTTATTAATTTAATAATAATTATAATATTTGCAACATTTGGTTGATTTTAATTTATATGTTAAGTTTAATCATCAAATATTTAAAAACAATATTGTACTGTTGTGAATTGATTAACTATATTCTTAGGTCGGAGACACTTTAATTTATCAATTTTATATAATTTGAAGACATTTTATGTCAACACCTATTTTCAGCTATTTATTTTATTATTTAAGAGCTTCTTATTTGAAGATAGCCTGCATTTATCTATTCCATTAAAATACTAAAAATATATATAGCTAAATTTTTAGGGTGGCAAGAGGGATTAGCTGAGTTTGAAATTGACGATATCTAGTCTTTTAATATCTGGCTCATTATCATATGTTACTGCATAGTTCCTTTAATCCTCGTTTACTAAGTATGCTGCTAAACTTATCTCCAAATTGATCATTTAAGTTGAATAAATGATCACCATCATCAAAAAGTGAAGAAAAATGCGACAAAAAAGATATCGATAAAAATAAATAGAATTACTTTGTAATTTATATAAAACTATATTTGAAAAAATCACAAATATTTCAATAAATTAATCCTATTTTATTCATGATGTTTATTGTACCTATTTAAATTATACTTCAATGATTCATCCTTGATACTCAACTATGAAAAATTCTTACTTTTATATAATTATCAAATTAATACACTTAGTTTATATTAATAATTATAACTGGATCACATGAGGTCTCTGGTGACTCTTGATCTAAAATATATGTTAATAAATAAGAATTAAGCTTTTTTAAGTTTATGATATTAACTAATTATATACTAAATCTTTATCCTCTTATTTTACCTTTCCTTTTCTCTTGTTGCTTCTTTGCTTTCTTCTTGGGTTCATTACTTTTACTCCTCCTTTCATTCTAGTCAGTAGAATATTTGACTCTCTCACCCTAATCTTTGAATTTAAATACGTGTCAAAGTTCTAAACTTAGATTAAGATTATAATAAGTATGATAGCTATAGTTTCTTTAGGTCTGATGGTGATAAGTTGAGCTAGGTCACTTTACAAGAAAAATTTATGTTTTTGTTAGCAATTTTACATGCATTCCTACTTTTAAGACGAGCGGTAATCAGCATTAAATGAGATGCAGGATGCTTCATTTGGCGTGAAGTCTTTTTATTAGTATATGATATAGAGTTTTATGAAGCTTACTGCTTCTCTGGGAGTGCCAACCATGGATGCTATACAACTTTTATGAAATCTGCTAGTTCGTCATCAGTATTCTTTACTATATCTAAATGTAGACTATTAAGCGCTCGTAGTTGAGTTCTTCGTAGATGGCTGTAATTGAGTTGATGTATCTTTTAACTGTTCTGTAAACATGAATATTGATTGTGTGAACCTAGATAGAGATACGAACTTCTCTTATGTCGAATCTATTTTAGAACTCACCATTGGATATAATCTTAATTTATGAATTTTTGATTTTATTTAATAATAATTATTTATTATAATTTGATATGAATCCATATTTAGTGCTAATATTTAATTTACCTCATTAACTTAGATAGAATTTGAGTTATAAAATTAAGGTTGAAGCTGATAAATTTGACTTCAGTCCATTCAAAGTAAGTTTCTTTATAGTAGGTAAAATAGCTTGATTCTTCTGTGTAGAAGCTTTATTTGTCGTACTCATCGTAGACTTAATTTTCTTTTAATGTTCTACGTTTTCAGTATATAATACTCTTTTTGTTGTGAGGTCGGCGTTTGTGTTTTACCAGCGAACTCTTTAAAAGGTGTATTTAAGGAATTACTTAATGGGGTCCATCAGTAAGGTATATGACAGATGTTTCACATGGGGTGAGGCAAGCCGTTCTTGTTGTGTAAAATGAATACCTTTGTAGGAAATATTTATGGGTTTTGTTTGAGAATGTTAGTGTTCTATATAAATATGTTGTAAATTAATGTTATTCTAAGCATCTAAAATAGTTATTGACTTCATAGTTAAGCTAATTCACAGTTGTTGTCATCAAATAATATCTTGGATTGGTTTAGCTTGAATTGATTGACAATTGAGAAACAATTTCAAATGATTTTTCTGGAGTCAAATGTGATCATCTCAGGTATGTGAAAACCCCATTAATTTTTTTGGTTATTTGTATTTGAGAGAAATTTAAAAATAATAAAAGATTTTATTGGAGATCTCAATATTAAAAACATTTCAACTCAAAACAATGTAATTTTATCTATTATGTGCTATATTTAAAGGGTATAATTTTTTTAATATTATATATTGAGTTTTAATTAAGATATATAATACCCTCTTTTTTTCTTAAAGCATCAGGACACTAAAGTTGAGAACCACCAGCATTACCTTTTTTTTGTGAAGTGGAGCGCCTTGCCTTTAGCGTTCAGTTAGATCAAGCACGTTTTTTGGACAGTGCCAAAATGTTTCTCAAATTTTTCAAATTCTTCATCATCGTTGCCATCTTCTTGTTATTGTCACCTCTGCAAATAGTTGATAGCATTAATTTCTGTTGGTTATTATAAAGTTTATTATATATTGTTCAAAGTATGAGAAGTCAATGATCTCAATGTCACTAGTATAATATCCCTTTGTAATTAGCTTATTATGTCCATTCTTGTTTAATATTGATAATAGACTTAGCTTTATTGTATCTTATACTTTCAATTAATCTACATAATAGTAAGAATTTAATTAAAGAGCTCCTGTCTGGTCTTAGTAAATCAACCATTTAAGTTTTATTGTATCTAAACGTCTAAAATTAAATCAACTATCTTAAAATAATATAATTAATCTTTTAAAGAGTTTATTACCAATAAGACACAACTCATTTAAGTGTTAAAGGCTGTGCTCAATCGGAGACATTAATCTAAATTCTTTAAAACAAGAGAAAGGGAAAGCTGTAAAGACTCTAGCTTATTTCATACACCATCTGTTGCTTTATTGAGCTTGGCTGCTTTTTTATCTTCGTTTCTGAAGTCACAAGTGTAGTTTGCAAATTTGTCGGTCTAAAGAAGTTGGTTAATTATAATTAATAGAGTATATTTTTATTATATAGATAAAATAGTAATTAAGAGTTATTTTTATCATATTCGATATATTATCTATATCTTATAAATAAGATATAGATAATCAATTCTATGTAAGTTAGATTAATAAATCTATGTAAATGTGGAGTTTCTTGAAATAGAACAGAACTTATAGCATAATCATAATTATTGAGAAACAAACGAGTGATCTAAGAAAGATAATAAAGCTGGTATTCTCATTAAACCTCTAACAATTAATTTATATTTATATTGTAATTCATAAATTTGTTCTAACTTAATTAGCTAATTTTTACTAATTGATCTAGAATAAAAGGTGAAAGCTATTAGAATAATATTATGCTATTACAATCTAAAATTGTTACAATTTTATCAGCTAAAAACTAGTCAAATTAATTTCATTAAATTAATGGCTCAAAAATATAGTTTAATTTTTCTTCATTATTAACCAATTTTAAGTTCTATTTGTATTTTTTTAAATTAAATATATGCAATATTTACCTGAGCCTTATTTTATAAAGATTTATGATGCCAGATAGTTAAATTTTAACAATTATTTAATATATTTTGAATTCTTCTCTCGTTTAAGTGATTATTATTATTATGGTTTTAAAGAGAATTTTTAATCCTATGAGCGCAGTTCGAACATTAACATCAAGATGTGGCTAATTTTCAAATTATAGTCAGCTAAAAATTATATATTTATATTTAATGTATTATTTCTTATTTTCCTCTATCAATTTTTTTAATATTAAGTTCAATGATTCTATTAGCCACTTATTAGTGTAATTTGTTTTTTAAATAATTTCTCTAATTATTTATAAATTATATAAATATCCCTTATTTTTAACAATTCTTTTGAATATCATCAACTCCCAATTCAGCATTTATAATTTTAAATTTAATTGACTAAATTAATTTTTATAATTAACTAGAAATTAGCTAGTTCTAAAGTACATCTTTATTTGACAAATAATTTTTTATTAAATTTTTATATAAGAACTTCATCGAACTAAATCTTAAATATATTTATAATACTATTGATAAAAGTTATTGATTAGAATTTAAGAGAATAATTTAATTGTATAATTAATCGATTTTAAACCAATAGGGAAAATTAAAATAATCGCATTGTAATGAAATTAAATTTTTTTAATAAAAATTAAATAATATAATATAATATTATAAGTAATTTCATTGTAAAAATGTTTAAAGTGAACTAACTCCATTTTTTTAAAGAGATATATTCTTGAAATTTCTATAATATAAATGAAGATTTACCGTAAATATATAATTACATTGTTTATTGCTAATTACTACTAATGATGTACTTAATAATGATCTCGCAGACAATGATTATTTCTCTGAAGACTTAGAAAAGCATCTTCATTTATATAGTAAGACAAAAGCCATAGAGCTTAAGTTAATTAGAATGTTCATTATAGATACTTTAGTATTTCGTGATCCTCGTATTAAAGAGAGGAATATGCTCAGTAACATATACCAAGCAGTTATCTCCTCTTCATTGATTAAAGATCCGTAGTGGCAGTGCTATTTTATTTTTGATATGATTATTGGTACTCACTGAGGTATATGAACTCTTATAAGATTTGATATCTAATAATTCCATATATTATTATTATTAAATATCTATATAAATATATAGACATTTTAAATCACTCTATCAAAACAATTAAAGATCTAATCTAACTCATGTATTTAGTAGTTTTTATTAAAAATTACATATAAACTTTGAAGTCAATTTAGTCAATATTTTTTAAATATTCTTTTGTATGTCATGGGTTGAGATCAATAAATACATTTAAGAAATTCTCAGGATAGCTTAATACACTGAGCAGAGAATGGTTTTCCTGAATGATATAAACTGAGCTATTTATATTTATAATATGGGACTAGATATATAATAAATGTTATATATTCAATAATTAAGAAGAATTCCAATTATTTTAGACATGTATAATATTTATATAAGTTTGCAAGCTTAAATGTTTGAAAATTACTAAAGATATATTGCCTTCCTTTGCCTAAATTAGATTATATTTGGCCAAAGCTTAAGGATAAAATAGCAACTGCTTCATTTGACCGCAAAAAGACTGATACTTTTTGCTGAAACTTAAATAGTATATGGCCTAGATATTTGTACTTAATAAACTTGAACGTCTTTTAGATCTATTTAATAGTGTTAAAGCCATAAATTAAGCTGGGGTATTTACCATTTTTATATTATCAAGGATTATAACTAATGGCAGGACTCGTTGTCATTGTGTATAATCTGCACTGTTTGTGTGGACCTCTTTCCGCTATTTCGTTTTTCTATATTTTATGTTGCTGATCTTTTTTTGCTGTTTAAGTGTGATTTACTCTGGTGATCAAATTATTTAAATTGTCAAATTGTTCTTAGAGTTACTCCCAATAGAGTAATTATACTTGTCATCTCGAGGTATTTTTTAGATATTATAGTTAATAAAAATTAATAATTTTATTATTAAATAGAATAGTAATAAAATGGAAATAATTTATACAAACTACAATATAAACCGTGTGTCCTAAATATGGTAGAGATATCAAAAATAAATGCTAGTGTACAAGCAGTGATGCATGGTGGTTATGATAGAAAGATTTGAAAGTGCAGTAAATTAAAATCAAAGGAACAGAACTCATTAAGAGTTTTTTTAGAATGTAGCATATGGAAGAACAAAGTTGCTTTTATTAAAATTTTCATTTTTAGCATTAAATTTTATGTATTCATAATTTATAAATAATTATATATTTTATCTATATTTTTAGATAATTTTCTTTCATAGTACCCCATCTTAGAATGAAACACTTTGGTAAATTAAATGAACTAGCAGCAGAATTTCTAATTAAAGATTTTAATAAAGCATGACTTTTTTCATGTTCATTAATGGGATAGACAGTATAGAAATATAAATAGAATTAATTCGTAATTTTAAGAATGGAATTTTGAGAAGTTTAATTGACTAAAGCCAAGACATACCAGAGTGACAAATGATTAATAAAAAGTAGTCATTAGATATAAATATTACTATGATTATTTCTGTTTACATTTGATGTCAATCTTATAATTTCAGCTAAACTAAAAAATGATAACACCGTCAAATAATTCACTTACAGTTATCTGTGGCAGTTGCTTTTAATATCTAAGTTAGAGTGAAACGAATGAATTATCTTATTACTCTCCTTCTACTATACATCAATGATATTATTATTGTTGTAAATTTAATCTTTTATTATATTTATTGGTATTTATTATATCATTTGCTAAGAGTTTCGTTTTTAAATCTTTGCATGCAAATTTAGGATAAACTCACTTCACTATGAAGGATAATGAAGACCAATATAAAGAACATGATGTGAGTAAGAAATGTTTTAGGGACCTAAAATCAAATAAATTATAGATAATTATGATTATTTATTGTTTTAACGATGAAAGCTTTAATGTTGACATTGATGAAAATATTGAGAGATGACATTTTAATTGTTTTATGGTTTACTTTATTATTCAAATTTTCATGTTAGGCTTCTCTTCATCAAGTTAAGAGTGTGATTCATTCTGTGGCTCAACTTGCTCTCATTATAATTAGTGGAATCCATTAGAATGCAAATTATATTTGATTGTCTATTTTAGACGGACTGCTTACAATTCATTCCTTACAGTAGCATAATTTACTCTTTTATTTTGTATTTTTTATTGAGATATGATTTTACTTTTTATTTTTATTTGGAGTTAGCGATATTTTGTTTTGCTAATTAACATAAAGGGTCTTGGAATATATTTAATAATGATATTATATAAAGTAGTAATTTAACTTTTTGTACATAATTTTTCCACAATGTCAAATACAAATGATCTACTTTTGTATTTAATTTTCAATACATCTGGAGTATACAGAGTTTGAAGAGACCGTTTAAGAACTTGCTTTTTTTTATTTTGCATTAACTTTTTAATTTATTATTAGGTATAATAATTAGATTATATAAAAAATAGTTGCTTTACATTATTTCATGAGTTTTATATTCAAATCTTTAAATTTAAAATTGTAATATTTTATGTATATATAAATGTTAAATTTGACACCCAGTTCAATAAATTTTAAATTTTGAAAATTTTATTGGGTAGTATACTATTGACATTCATATTTCGTGTACATCCACATGTTGCTTATAATTATTTTAACAATCAAATTACATCAATGTCAAATCTATTTATGGTAATCAACTTCCTATTTGTAGAATTAACTTTCCAATTTCTTTTAAAATATATTGGTTCTCTATTGATCAGAATTTGTATTGAATTCTACATGCTGTCTCTTCTTACTCTTTAGTTAATTCTATCTTCTTTTATTTGTTTCCCCTTTACTTCTGTATCATTGACTCATGCACAATTATTTTACATTAAATTTTGTCATTTAAAAATTAAAAATAATCCTTTATTTTGTTTCATTAAACAAGGGTTATTTGAACAAGTTGCTGGAAGTTCAAGCAAAGTTATTATATGAATAACTTAATTTTTAATTTTGCGTAAACTAGATAGATTGCTTATTATCTCAGTGAAAAATAAATGCAAATTAAACATGCCTATTATATGATTAACTAGACAATAGTTAAACTTAGTCATAAGCATTTTTGTAATTGAGTAATCATTATCAGAAAGTCTAGTATTTATTAATTATTTATTACTTATAATAAATTTAAATATGAAAGCAATTAGTTCGTTGATTTGAGAGAAAATTTAATAATTTTTGAAGAAAATAAGCCAATATGATTAAAACTCTAACCACTTGGGCTAAAGTAAATCCTAAATGTGGGGTTATACAACAAAGTGTCATTTAGTATGATAGGTATTTCATAGCTAATTTATAATGATAAATAAAATAAAATCAATTAATACCTTTAAGCAATTTAAGGTTTAATAATAATTTAAAGAAATTATTTTATTATTAACACCATAAAGTTATGAAATATGGGGAATATGCATAATAGATATATTTTTATTTATAGTTAAAATTAAAGATTTTATAAGATTGCTAATTATGTTTTTCAAAAAAGATACAATTAACTACTATAAATTTTTTTTGTTTAAGAGATATAATATTTTGACAATTTTATCAATTTATTACTTTTTTTCTTCATATATTATTAATGAATTAATTGTAAAAGAGAAAATAATTTTGTATTTATAAATTAATAATGCATTATGTTGATGATCTTGAAATTGATTAATCGTTAAAATTAAATAATTGATTATCTATACTATTAACTTAAGAATGTCCATTATAAACCATCACTGGTAAAGTTACCATAAAATTAGAACGTGACCAATGATCAATAAGAATGCAGACAAGGAAATTAACTAATTGAGTAAATCAAGCTAGACTTGTAATTACTGAAGATGCAGTTAAAATAAATTTACAAAAATGCCTTTACCCTTCATATAATTAATTAAGTCTTGGAATTGGACGATGTTTATATAATTAATTACTACTATTTAAATTCATTATAAATCTCTACTATTTAAAACTATGTAAATATATTTTTTTCTAAAAATACAATTAATAAGAAATAACAGGAAATAACCTGAATATTTAGACAAGATATCCAACAAATATAAAAAATGTACTGATATTAATAATAAGATCAGACTTTTATTAAATTATTATTTACAATTAAAAATATTTGACAATTATCTATATTATTTTATATTAAGCACTATCTAAAATTTTTGATTCAAATACCGTAATTAATTAATTAAATTAAATAATAATTTTACTAGTATTTTGCTTTATTAACATTAATTCGTATCATTGTGATCGGTTTTTTTGTCATAATCATGTCAATTTAAACGTATTTTATAATAATTATTATTTTATTGTTAAATGAAATCTCACTTATTGAAATTTATTACAGATAAAATATAGATCTAATGAGAAATTTAATTATTGATAAACAGTTATATTTTATTTATAATTTCTTTTTTCAATAAGCATTATTAACCGTAAAACTTATTTCTTTTCAGCGTAAACTTATTATAAATTAATCTATTAATTTATACAAAAATCTTTTTAATTTTTAAAATTTTTACTTAATCGAGAAGGTAACTAAATTTTTCGCTTAGTTATTCAGTTAGACACTTAATTCTACTTCTAATGTAACTATTAATTTTTTACTAAATAATTATTGCAAAGTTATGTTATCAGCTAGATTCACCAATAAACAAAGAGTATGTTAATATTTCTAAAAAACATAATTCTATTTTTGAATGACTTAATATACTATTAATAATCAATAAATACAAAAAAAAATGTGGAATATTCTTTGTTCGCGAGGCTCTTAATTCGTATGCAAGTCTTCAACAGAGTGAAGAGGAATTGGTTGCGAGATAGTTTTTCGGAGTTTTAAGACTTCATGAATGCTTCGTCAACTCTCTCAGATAATTCCGCATCTTAACTAAAATTTATGGTTTGATTATAGTATTTAATTATAGAGTATGTAACCAAGATTTAAAAAAATAGTACCATAATTAAAATGCAGTATCATAGTTGAAAATACAGGACCAAAATAATTTGAAAGGCAAAAATCAACTTTGATATGCCAGAAAAATATATAATAACTATTAAAAATTTGGTCATATTTAACATTAAAAATGGAGTTGAAGAAAATCACATAATTTTTATGAAAAACATTTTAAATAAATCTTTAAAATTTGTATAAATTCTTTGTGAAGTTATTTTAGAAAGTTGAAGAAATTTATCATATAAGAAATTCCATTATAATATAAATATTTAAACTTAATTCAAAATTTCATATTTCGGCAATCTCTGGGAGTTGATAAATTCTAATATTGAAATTGAACTTAGAAAATCTTAATTGACCGTAGTTGTAATAGTTCTAGACATTATATTTTTTATTTTTTGAAAATATATATTTATATTAATTATCACATAAATAATTTCAAACTCCATGCATTTTATTAAGTCAAAAAATTTATTATTTTATTACATAGAATAACATAAATATATAAATAATTTCAGTCATTTTAAAATTATATAAAAATTCCCAAAATTAATTTAATTAAATTTAAAATAAAAATTTAGGTCTTCAATAACAGGCTCTGAATCGCACGGGAAGGGCTTCAAATCGCAACTATTTAGATTTGCCAAAATCTCTAAAATTTATTGCAATTTTTAGGAAATTTTGGGAATCTCGAAATCAAACATTTGCCAACACCAATCTTCATCCTTGCTTCCCAGGGTCGTGACTACAGAGGAAAGATGCAGAATTTATTAATTAGCAGGAAAAACATAAAATAAAAATTAATTAAGTAATGCTTCACCCTTTAACAGTTGACTTTATGAAATTGGTCGATGAGATTTATGAACAAATTTCTTCTTTTCTTCACTTTGCCTATTTTAGGCAACGATTATTTTTTAAAATCTGAGAAAATATAACTAATATGTAGTCTTTAATTCTCTACAAGATGAGTTATTTTTGAGGTCACTTGGATAATGTTGAAGTATGAGTTTTTGAAATTATAGAAATTTAATTTGTTAGATTATTTTCATTTTTAAAGATCATTTTTGTGAAATAAAATCATATTAAATATATTTTTATAATTATGATTTACTTTAAATTCCTTTTGTTTAAAATTATTTATTTTTTATTACTTTAATTTCAATTATTTTAATCTTTTCTTTTTTTATTTAGCATTTTAATTTAGACCATTTTTTAATTCTTTAATTTTAATCTTAATTTTCCGCAACATTATATAATATTAAGCATTCTGCATTTCTTATTTTTTTAAATTTGAAATTTTTTCAGATGAATTTTTTTATTTTATGTATATATTTAAATTTTATATGGTCTATTTTGTAAATATTAATTAATATCATTTCATTTTATTAAATAAATACTTTTTATTTTTATTATTATTTTTCTATTTATTATATTTTATCAAAATATAATTTTGCAATATAAACTAAGTAGCTTTTCTTACATCTTATATATAGATATTCATATTTAATATGATAATCATTTTTGCATAACACCTGTGATAAAAAAATTATATGAGACAGTCAGCATAACATGTGAATAAATATATTGTTGCTTTATTTTTAAATATAATATTTAGAGATCACTAAATTGATCAGAGTTATTATAATTTTGGAATTCATTTTAGAAATCTGTGAATAATGGTGATTTTAGTGTCATAAGATATTAAATTCTCTAATATTTTTATAACAGTTTTAAAGATTCAAACAGAATGGCCATGTTTAAGATTTTCTTTAAAATATCATAAATTTGTAAACTATTTAAATAATTTATAACGAAAAATAATTATATATAAAGGGAAATTAAATGAATATTTTTAATATAGATTTAGTGCTATAAAATGAATTAAAAGATATTAACATATAATTATCTCTAAATATTTAAATTAATTTATCTCTGTAATACTCATATTAATAAAATACATTCAAAATGGGGAAAATGCAAAATAAAAATTTAAAACTAATAATTCAAATTCATAACAGGCACTAATTACAAGTACTTTCAGATGTAATTTAATCCTTATATACTTATCTGACTTATTTATTATATATCCTAATTAAATATATCTATTAACTTAAACAATAATTAATAAACTGGCATTCTGTTAATTATTTATTTTAATCATTTCTCCAATTCAAATCTCATTTAGCGCAGTGTCCCCAGTTGTTGAAACTGCTACTATGAAATAGGTATCTTCAATGTATCTTGAAGATATTTTTCAAGATTTCATCCTGAAAGATTTAAAACAAATAATAAAGAGCCCAGAACTCAGATGTGTTGAACTAAACATTCTTGCTTGCAACTCATAATAAGAAGCAAATTGAATACAGCAAAACAATAAAGGGAAATTCAAACAAGATAGAATAATGAGATCAGATAAGAACATATTTAAGCACACTCCATTTCAGAAAGTCTTATATTAAAAACCAAACTTAAGCAAGTTGCATTATTGTTTACATATTAAGAAGAATTTAGAGTTGCAATTTTGGTGCGGCCTTATATGATCATATTATTCTAAACTTTGTCCTAACCTTAAACCCAATCCACTTAAATTTAATTCATGTATTGGCATATCATATCACCATGCTCACATTAGTATAATTCTGTTAGAAAATATCACATAAAACTACAGAGTAAAAGATTATACTTAGATAAATAGCTGTTTAAAAAATATCACATAAAATTATATAATAATATATAATACTTAGAAATATAGCATATTAGAAAATATTTAATATAAACTGATATTAATTATAGTTATTAAAAAATAATGAGATTCCATTTTTATAATTATACAAAGAAATAATGCAAATAATAAAATATTTAATATAAACTGATATTAATTATAGTTATTTGAAAATAATTAGATTCCATTTTTATAATTATACTAAGAAATATAGCAGATTAGAAAATATTTCATTAAAACTGATATTAATTATAGTTATTAAAAAATAATGAGATTCCATTTTTATAATTATTCTAAGAAATATAGCAGATAATAAAATATTTCATAAGAACTGATATTAATTATAGTTATTTCAAAATAATGAGATTCGATTTTTATAATTATTCAAAGAAATATAGCAGATAATAAAATATTTCATAAAAACTGATATTAATTATAGTTAGTTCAAAATAATGAGATACGATATTTATAATTATACTAAGAAATATAGCAGATAATAAAATATTTCATAAGAACTGATATTAATTATAGTTATTTTCAAAATAATGAGATACGATATTTATAATTATACTAAGAAATATAGCAGATAATAAAATATTTCATAAGAAATGATATTATTTATAGTTATATAAAAATAATGAGATTCGATTTATAATTATTCAAAGAAATTTATCAGATTACAAAGTAAATAATTAGAACTGATATTATTTATAGTTATTTAAAAATAATTAGATTCCAATTTTATAATTATACAAAGAAATATAACACATAATAAAATATTTCATAAGATCTGATATTATTTATAGTTATTAAAAAATAGATACGATATTTATAATTATACTAAGAAATATAGCAGATAATAAAATATTTCATAAGAACTGATATTATTTATAGTTATATAAAAATAATGAGATTCCATTTTTATAATTATTCTAAGAAATATAGCAGATTAGAAAATATTTCATAAGAA
>ARYC01019157.1:0-32720 GCA_000711775.1 Oxytricha trifallax | reverse complement strand
CACCCTCCTATTACTTGAACTGTCGTATAATTACTTGTTATTTGTAATGAACAGTGTTATCAATGATACTGGTCAATTAGCCGCCATAGATATCACATGGGCCTGAGCTGGGCTGGACTCAAAGGGTGAGGAGGAGGCACATTTTTGAAAATTTCAAGGCCAAAATGGCCGTTAGGACCGCCCTGACATTTCAAGATGGGATATAGGCACTCCCACCACCAATCGGCTTCTTTCCTTCCATCTCGTCGATCTAGAGTGTATTAGCGATGTTTGGGTTGGGGTGGTGGGATGGGGAGGATATTGGAAAATAATTTTTGTAAAATCATACAAGTCAAATCTATAATCCGTTAGAGATAGTATAGGCTCTTTCAAACTTGGAATTGAAAATAATTCGACCCCCTCTTCTAAATCCGCGGTTCCTCAACTCTAAAACCAACTTTTTTTATGTTTCTTTAGTGAGGCTTGGATTTCTAGACGACTGGGAGTGGTTTGGGATCGATCTGAGACTCAAGGGTAGACCTCATGGTGCATCCGGGGGAAATGAGGAGGTCCCTGAAAAGTGGCCTCAGATCAGAAATTGGGCGGGGCCACCGACCTACCGATCTGAGGGGGTTCAAAAATATGGTTGGCAAAGCTAACAAAACTCCCAAACCCCAAACCCCTCATAGTTGATTGAATGATTTTGAATGAATTTGAAATGATTAAACAGATTAATGAGTGATTAAAGGGAGTGATGAGAGAGGTTGGGGTATAATGAGGTTTATGAGTAGATAATAGAGATATGTTTAATAATTTATAGTTAAAATATAAAATCTGAATTCAATTTTTATAACTAAGTTCCAAATCACAAAATTTCCACTCAATTCGCTGACCACTCCAGCAATTCTATGAATATTGGGCAATGATGGCTAAAATCGTCAATGACCAGCCGCAATGATGATGGGTTGCGGCATCTTCTCAGCAATTGGTTTAAAATATTGAAATTTAAGTTCATTATGTTAAATAATTTATCGCTTATATATCATAGCTACATCAATACGACTGATTTTTAATTACTTGTATATAAGTTTATATTTTAATTTATATCAAAACCCCGGAACCCCACTTGTACATGGAATCACTTTCACAGTATACAGGTAGTGATAAATAGTAAATTAATTCAACACTCTTAGTAGAGCTTTTCTTCACATTCAATACTGAACTATGGATTTTTATGCAATCAGCAACTTGAGGAGATC
Organism: Oxytricha trifallax; assembly: GCA_000711775.1. Classification (NCBI taxonomy): domain Eukaryota; phylum Ciliophora; class Spirotrichea; order Sporadotrichida; family Oxytrichidae; genus Oxytricha; species Oxytricha trifallax. The sequence goes on along the minus strand of ARYC01019157.1, from coordinate 31,482 downwards.
AAGCAAAGTACGCTGAAGCCCTAGCAAAAGACTATACTAAAGTGGACATCAGTCGTGCTTGGAACTAACTTCCCCTCGAATCTTAAACCAGCGAAGCTCACTCACCTCGGGTACTCTCCTCAACAATGGGTAGGTGCCACCATCAACGATGGGTATACTGGGTGGGTAAATCATTAGACTGCCCTTGGAGAATGTTTAATGAGCAGTACCATCCTTAGTCGATATTGAGAGTTTGGCAACTGACGACCAGCTATGTTATAGCCTCGAACAGTTCCCTCGAATGATTAGAAAGCCATCTTAGTCTTCAACATAAGGAAACCCCAATGTAATGCCCAAGAACCTGCAGATCAAGTATCGTGATGAGCTTTTGGCAGGGTCTTCAAGACTTCATGAGAGAGCAGAATGGGAGTATTGATTTTCTCAATCGAAATCATTCAAACTATATAGTAATGAATGGATCATCAAAGAATCCATACCTTAAACGCAGAGATGCGAAGATGCCATTGAAAAAGATCTCTGTAGTATAAAATTACAAGGTGGAAGGCATGAAGCCCAAGGACATTGCTCTTAAGATGGATGTGGATCGAAGTTTTGTTTACAAAGCCGTTGAAAAGTTCAAGTTAGAGGTAGAGCACAGAGTGCTCAATCCTAAGCCAAAGCTGAAGAATGGGAGGAAGAATACGCGAAGCAGCCTGCTGTTACTTAAGGCGATTGCCATCGTGGTCTAACAGTAGGGCATCTATAAGATTACTGGCTGGTGTCTTCATCATAGCCTGCTTGAAATGCAGTGTAAGGAACAGGAATTTAAAAACCTCGCAGTGCCTTGCGTTGCTACTCTCTTGAAAGTACTGAAGGATAGTTTCCATTTGAGATTCGGCAAGGCCCAGAACGCCAACGCTAAGAATAGGGATCCATCATTCAACGATAAGAGGCTGTGTCAAGACTGCTTGCTCAGCTATTCCTGGAAGATGCTGTAATTATATCAGTTGATGTATCAAACTTCAATAGCGATTACATGCCTACAAAATAATGGAGTTTCAATTCAATTGCTCTTCACTAGGAAAATTGTGTAATCGACTCCTCCCTGACACCTGCAATTGGTAAGACCGAGGTCCTCGTCACCGACGATGTCTTTGAGTATAGTGAAATGCTATCTGGCTTCCCCAACAGAAACCAGCTATGTCTAATATCACTGGGGTTAAGTAGCAGGATCAAATGAATGGATCAAACATTGCCATTTTGTAAAGCCCATTTGCAACTCAAGATGAAAATAACCTGAAACCTAAAAATCTGAGATTCCAAGCAACTCCGGGAACCAGTAGGTAAGTATTTCTATCTTTGCTTAACTGATTGAGTACAGTGTCGTCAGCAGATCAAGAGTGGTTTGTCAAGATGGGTAAGGATTTTATCCAAGTTAAGAGGGCCATGTAAGAAATACTGAACGAATAATGTCTGGATCTGGATTGTTCCATCGAAGATTCCAAGGCCAAACTCGAAATCGATATTTCCTAAGTTACGGAGGAAATCTTCTACCTAAGCATAGCATATCTTTGATAGTAGGGAAAAGAGCATTGCTGCCACCCCTATCAAGTGCAGCGATATATATAGGAATACTCAGCTGTCACCTATCTTGGAAGCCCCAGAGGGCAGTGTTTAATACACATCCCTGCAGAAGCACTTCAACGCGTTCAGAATATGGAGCTCTTCCAAGAAGCCTATAAGTCAACCATAAACCCCTCTGAAATCGGCTTCCACTCTTACTCCATTAGCTCAGAACCTAGCCAGCCTCAGGCTGCAATCAAGTAAACGTAAGGGGAGTGAGATGATCAATGTAACAGGCCATGAAAAATAGATAGGTATTACACCTAGACGCTTGCAGCTGTCAAGCAGGGCAGAGAGCAGCAGTATAGTCACAGTGAAGGAATAGGAAGGTAAGCTATTAGTTTCATGGTTTTATACTACTATAGTTTATACCAAGCTAAGTATACCCAACTAGAGAAACGACTAAGCACCCATAGCAGACTGTGGTAACATCGATGCTTAACTATCATTACATTATACTCCCGTTGCAGTTGTCAGACAGCAATTCAGCTAGAGGTTGGGGACTTATGGCATTATGGCTAGAAATCTCTCTATAACCAGAAAAAACTAAGAGGCAGCAGTTCTCGATGAGTTTCATAGCAGCAATCACTAAGGATCAGCTGGTCTCTAGCCAAATCATTGAGGGGGCTTTCGATGTTGTGCTGTTTGAGAACTTCCTCTATCATACCCTGCGCCAGCTGCGCACAGAAGGATCTCGCCCAGAAGAAGATTGTGCTGCTTATGGACAACGCAGTCATTCACAAGTATTCAGAGGTGCTGGAGACTGCTAGGAAGTTCAAGGTCACTGTCCTCTTCAATGCAGAGTACTCACCCTGGCTTAACCCCATCGAGCAGTTGTTCTCTTACATCAAGAGGCACCTCCGATAAGAGCAAGCTGACAGCAAGTAAGCATACTATACCTAACTTTTCATAGGATCCACCTGGTGAAGCGGCTCTCGCAGATTTTGAAGGCCATGACCAAGACAGACGTCAACAAGCTCTGGGCTTTCAGCGTGAAGCAGTGGTGCAGCACCATCAAGCATGGATTTGTGTGAGATTGATATAAAAGACGATGAGTTGGGGTGCAGGAGCTATTGAAGTCAACAATACATACAGAAACAGCAGTTGAATCGTCAAATTTATTGATTAAAAGCCCCCTTATTACATATCACACTTTTAAGTTTTAATTTTAACTAATCAAACCAAAAATCCAAAAACCTCTCTCATTTTCGCTCATTAAAATCGTCATTTTGGCTCCTCCTCCAATAAAGCTACCGAATTTGGTGCTCAAACAGTCGAGCAGGACTTGAAAGTTGCTGAGCTGGGGGTTTTAAAACATGGAGAATACGATCGGGTCTCAAATTTGACCTTACACTCATCAAGCAACGAGTTCTTGACCATTTATGGTGATTCCACTCTCGATCGATGAAATTTGGTCACAGATTTTGATAACAGTTGATGATTTTATCAAACAGACAGTAAAATTTGCTACCGGTCATTCAACTAGTGAATTTGACAAAAAAATTGAAGATCATGCTTTAAAATGAGCAATCTTAGTTAAATTACCAATGAATCTCAAACATTGAGCTTTAAGTGTTAAAATACAAACGAAATGTAAAGTTGGTTAAAATTAATATAATATAATTTGGTTTTGATTAATTTCTACAATTTCCTATTTTTATCTATTTTAGCAATATTTAATTCATTTATGATATTTTAATTTAAATATTTTTAGAATCTTTATTAATTTTTATTATGTTTATCATTTATTTTAATATATATTTTTTCCTTTTATTATATTAATAGTAATGTTTTTATTATAATTGAATTATTTATAATTAAAACCTTAATAATTAAAAAAATATCATTTTCACTTAATCTTCAATAATTTTTAATTAAACTTCATTTATCCAATAACAATAATGATTCAGAGATATTGTAAGAGTACATTTGATTTGGGAAAATAAATTACTAATAAATTAATTAATAATCAAATTAGTGGCAGTTATCTTTCTGGAAACCCCGAAAATATGGTACTTGTTTGATAGAGAATTAAAAATCAGCTGGACTTTATTATTGGTGGGACCCCTCTATCGCATCCCCAGAGCTAGATAACTTGACTTTAATCTTTCATTAAAATCAACTAAACAAATTACCCAAAATTAAAGTCAAGTTAACTTGCTCTGGAGATGCGATAGAGGGGTCCCACCAATAATAAAGTCCAGCTGATTTTTAATTCTCTATCAAACAAGAACCATATTGTCAGCGTTTCCAGAAAGATAACTGCCACTAATTTGATTATTAATTAATTTATTAGTAATTTATTTTCCCAAATCAAATGTATTCCTACAATAATATTATATTAAAAGAAGAACCGCGTATGATAAATTTAGTACATTATTAGATTATTTTTTAATATATATTTTTTTTTGTAGTCTAGTTTTCTAATTACTAATAACAATCCACTTGAATATTGACCTTAGCTATATGCGTTTGATTCTCTGGTTGTAAAGCTAGCTTTAACATTCAACTTAATATCAAACATAATGATGAAATAAAACCAACAAAAAAAATTTGTAATAAATTCAACTTCGTTTATATTTAATTAATTTATCTACATTCGAATTCGATTGTGTAGACAACGTGTAAAATAGATTCATTTATAAATGCATTTATTGACTGTTTAATAAGCAATTGATTTATGTTATTGAATCTTGATTCATCTCTGTGTAACTCTGGTAAAATCACTCAAAGTAAACTACTTTAATGTAATACATCAGTCATTAAGAAATACTAAAGCATATCATAATATAAACATCACATAAAAAAGTAAAAATCATACATTTTATACAAAATTATATTAAACAAATCCTCTTTCCTCAAAATATTAATGAGATACCTTAATTTACTCTATATTATCAATATAATGTGCATGGGTAAGTCAAATCAAATATTTAAGTTTATGAAATCTTGCCCTAGAATAAAAGGAAGATATATTGTTTTTAATAAATTCCACTCAATATCCAATATACAAATAAATGAATTGCAAGGCATTTAAAATTATAATAAAAATTAGGATTTAATAATTTAACCATGATAAAGCACTATATTTTATAAGTGTTTATATAGCATTATTAACTGTTTATTATACTTCGCCTTTCCCTTGATTCTAAACTAGGGATTCAAAGTAATTATCGTTAATGTTCATGTAAACTCTAATTTATTCATCATTATCTTCCTTATCTTACTCTTCATCGTCACCCATCTCCTCGTAGTCTTCATCAACTTCATTGTTTTCCCTTCCTGTGTTCATATTTAATATGTTATTCTTAGTTAATACTTAATTATATTTATGTGCTACATCATCTATTATTTAACAGTACCGAGTTAACTATTAACCAATTTTATCACTATATTAATATTTAATTAATCAAAAATAGAGAAATCTTTAACAATTATATAAGCGGGGATTATGGAGTCATAGAAGTAAACAACCAATTGAAGGAGGAAACTACCTGTCTACTCATAAAACAGTGGTCAAGGGGAGAAGCCATCTTCATAGTAAACATTGGAAAAGTACTTTGAAAATTCAAAATCAAATTCGTAAAATTCAACATATCAAAATCAGAATGTTTAGTTATAATAAAACTATTGTAAAAACATAAACAAATTTTTGGTAAAGATTGACAATAGCCGACAGATTGAATTCTACTAACCAGTTAGAGAAGTTGAAGGATGGGTGAGAAGAAATAAAAGTTTCGCGAAGAAACAGCGAACCAAGAGGAGAGAACAAATCATAAGTAAAAAAAGGCAAGGAATTACGAAGACGGTAGAAAAAACTATGCCTACAGAATGTCAGAGGATTGAACTCAAAACTTAAGCAAGACTAACTGATGAAAGACATCGAAGACAAAACCCTGATTTTATAGGACTTGTAGAGACAAGACTCTAAAGACTGGTTTAAATAAACAACAAGAACATAGAACAAACCCAACTAGCGAGGAATGGAGGAGTGTTAGTATTAAGTAGTGGAAAATATGAGATGAAAAAAATTAAAACTTTCAAACAATTCATAGCTTGGAACATCTTGAACGTGGGGGAATTCCCACTCCACATCATAACAGCATACATACTACCTTACTGGATGAAGAAGTAAAAGAACTACAAAACACACTGATTTCTATGATTAAATCCCTAAAGTAGAAATGCCAAAAACAGAGGATAATTGTGATGGGAGATTTTAACTTCCATATCAAAGACTTGGTGAAAAGAATAAACAAAAAGGGGTTTAAAGAATCTATTCAGGAAGGAGTGGAAACTCATACAAAAGGGAACTAACTAGACCAAATTTTATTAATGTAGAGATTTTGAAATGGGAAACAAGTCAACTTAGACAAACGGATCACAAACTAGTTCAAGTGATTCTTAAAATCAACTATTAAGATGATGACATAAAATTAACAGACAGAGAGAGAGAGAACAATTATAATAACAGACATCATAAAGTAGTGCTGAAAAACATTCATTGAGTAAGGAAGGGAAGTTTCACTAAAGGATTTAGACAATCCAATACAAAATTGTTATGAATAGAAAATATAAAAACAAGTAAAAGGAAATAATTGGTATTAACAACAACAAGAATGGTTCCTAAGGAACTAAGAAACAAGCTAGGCAAACATATTTTAAGAAATGAAAATCAAATGGAGAGAAGCAATCAACGACATAGAATAATGCTTAGACAAAAATGATTTGAATGGTCTCTTCCACATTGTGAAGAGACTAACAAAGAGTCAAAAAGAATCACAGCAAATTAAAAGACTGACGATTAAAGACGAAAGAGATGAGGCAGGGGAGGATACAAGAAGGAAAATCGTAGAGTTCTACAGTTAGTTATTCAAAGACAAAAGAGAACACAAAGACACGTGGTAACTAAGAAAGACATAACTATGCTAGAAGAATAAAAAACATAGAGATTCTGCGAGGAAAAGGAAGTCAAAAAAAATATACAAGAATGCAACTTCAACATAGCAATAGGCCCAAATGGGTTAGATAGGAAAATCTTGAGCAAGTCTTAGAAAATACGACAAACAGTCGGCAAAAAAATAACCTTAAGGCTCAGCGATAGATAGATCCCGCAGTATATCAAAGAGGGAAGGTTAATCCTTCTAATCAAAGATCAGAAGAATTCATACCCATAAGTCAACAACATAAGGCCAATTGTGGTGAATTCACATTTAAGAAAAATAGTTGAAAAAGTTATTATTAACAAAATAAACGAAAATAAGAGTGGGCTGCTACAAACAGGAAACTATCAACATGAATTTAAAGAAAGTAAAAGTACACATATTAACCTCATAAACTCCTCGAACACATCAACTTATCCAGAAGAAAAAGCAAATAAAGAGAAGCATACCTACTAATAGACCTTTAAAAAGCTTATGACTCAGTCTTGAAGACAAACTTATATCAATTCTGAATGGAAAGATAGGTTTTCAGAAAGACGGGGAAATAGTCAAGCTCATTGAGATGTTGCACTTGAATAACAAAATCACATTTTAAGAACGCGAGATAAAAATAAAACCCCGTTAATCAATTAAGAATGAAGATTGGGGATTAAGATTAGTTAAATTAAAAAATAATTAGTTGGCTGAAATTATTAAAGTTTCGGCTAATTATTAAAACCATTGGCTCGATTAATTGTTTCTATAAAATAAACCAATCAGGGTGCGTAAATTTGTTTTTAGCCTAATTATATTTAATTTCAGCCAATAATAAATATATTTTAATTTTATTAATCTTAATCCCCAATCTTCATTCCTAATTGACTAACGGGGTTTTATAACAGGGAGTAGCACAAGGAAGCAGATTATCGCCAATTTTTTCAACATATACCTATAGGATGATTTATACTCAGAACTTAAGTCTCTAATTAAGCGAGGCAAATTAATCGCATTTGCGAATGACATCCTTGTAAACTTTAAAGACCTAAAATAACTTAAAAGAGTAATAGAATGAATGCTTCAGGGAAGTAGAAAAATCACTCAACTTATATATTAACACGAAAAAGACAGCATTTTTGAGTGACTCAATAAACTTTAGAAATGAATTTCAAATAAAAGGAATTATCAAAGTCCAAAAAGCTATGTACTTAGGATTAAACATATTTATTAATACACAAAACTTACTAAAAAATTCTTCTAAAAACTAACGAATTCCAACAACCATACAGTCAGCGAAACTATAATAATGGAACAGATAAGATCACTAATGATATACAAACACACCCCGTTGATGGTCGCTAGATTTGTAAAACTGGAGGAAATCGAGAAGATGGAATTACAACTAAAAATGATCGCCTTTAGAACGGCGAGAGATATTCCCAATAAAATTTTGAGGAATGTGGCTTAGTTGAAAGAAACCAATATCACTGAAATAATAAGGGGCTTGGTTCAGAAAATATATATGAACATAGATTGGTTCTTAACACAAGAAAACTAGTGAATAGATCAAAGAAAAGGGAAATAAACTAAATAAAGAAAGAAAATACTCCTAACAAAAAACATTCTAACACTATTATGGCAATAAGTTAAGGGAAAACTATAATTAACTATGGCATGAGCCATTACTGCAGTATACACAAGGTCTTAGTAGACAAGAATCATATTAAGAATTGTGAACTGATTAACTCAGCAGGAGACCCAAACAGATTCTCAAAAAGAATAAAAGAGAATAGAATATTTGACTTACAAAGTCACAAACAAATAGAAATAATCACAAGCATGATTTGGCTGGATTAAAGAATAAGGCAACTTGAACTACGCGAATATTGCCAGCCTAACAAAAAATTATTTAAGGTAGCTTATGTCAGAAAAAGTAGAAGTAAGAAGATTTATGAAGTTTTTGAAATAAGCTGAATTTAAATTATAAATAATTGATAAAATTGATAAAAATAGGAAATTTGTAATAAAGATAAATCAATGAATTATTAGTAATATTAACTGCCAGTAATTAGGAGTGTACTGAATCATATTTTAATTTAAATTTAAAATTAAATTAAAAGATATTTAAATATTAATATTAGTGGTCAGGTGGTCTGGCCAGAGTCTTTGGTGGTCTACCGAAATGCATTATATAATTAAATGTATTTATATATTACCGATGTGTAGATATCTAAAATGGAAGCAACATACTGTAGATCACTGACTCCAGTGCTCCTAAAGACGCAGATCTATAAGCACTCGGTTACCTCCACATTCTCGATTCCCTGTTTGAACTCCTAATCAGGCGAAAGATTAGAAAAATGCACGGCATGTAGATATACGGGTCAACCAACACCGGGAAGACAAGAATCACTCGCATTCTGGAGGAGATATTCGTGCGTACTGTCTAATTAGCATTTTCACGTCCCAATGGCAAGGTAGGCGAGCCACAAATACTTATAGCGAATAAGCTCAATCTACCGACTATTTGGATCATCTGGGATGGCTGGGATGAAAACGGTTGATGGAGGTTGAAGGGACGGTCATAGGGCAAAGGTTCAGCGGCGTGGAATACAAGTTATGAAACGTAGTGATGACGTTATCTACACATCGGTAATTTATTAATAAACTTAATTATATAATACATTTCAGTAGACCACCTTAGACTCTGGCCAGATCACCTGACCACTAATATTAATATTAATATTTAAATATCTATTAATTTAATTTTAAATTTAAATCAAAATATGATTAAGTACATTCCTAATTACTGGCAGTTAATATTACTAATAATTCATTGATTTATCTTTATTTCTCAAATTTCCTATTTTTATCTATTTTATCAATAATCAAATATATTAAAAAATGTCTGATCGGAAACCTCTATGTCATTCAACATTAGTGTAAGTTACCATAAACATATATAAAATTTTATTTTTACAGGGGTTGCATCAGGTAAGACTGAAGGCGTCAACGAGGAGGAAATTCAAGAAGCCACAAAGAGAGATGCACATGAAGTCATTATGGGTGATGAAGACGATGAAAATGTGGATGAAGAGGATGATGAAACATTTTTTTTTGAGATTGCATTTACTATTACTATTTGTTAATAATTTCTAAGCTTAAATTTGATTTTTAATTTATTTTTAAGATATTTTCAAATTCTTCATGATTAGATAACTCAAATTTTAATTTGACAAAAGAATTGAATATCTAAAACGTTGAAGACCCAGAAAGTAATAATGAAGTGAAATCAGAGAATTATAATAAAATAATTAATTAAAAATAAGGAGAAATCTTTAACAATTAAAGAGGATACCAATGAACAAATCAAGTTTCAGTGAACATCAAAACGAGGATAAGAAGAGCATTTCAAAAGATAGAAATACCGGAAGGTAGAGATACGACAACAATAAGAAGGAATTATGGAGAAAAGTGTAGGAAGTAAGATACAATCATAGAGATAGAAGCAGAGACCAAGAAGCACTAGGTATTAGAAATGAGGAGATTACCAGAGTTCCACTAAACAAATAGATGATTTTTAAAAGCAGGCTCAAGATTGGAAAATCAATTCCGAGCAAGAAGCTACATGAATCCAAGAGCAAAAGAACCCAATTAGACAAACATGAGGATGGATCAGTGAGAGATCTGTGAGAGATCTGTGAGATCAGATGAAGTTCTAAAGAATCATAGACTTGTCAGAAGTTACTTGTTAATGATTTGACAAAATTATTTACGCTAAGAAAGGGTAGAATCCACAGGTAACGAGAATGATCATGATCGTATGCTGCCCAAACGCAAGGACCAGAGAAAGTTTAAGTTAAAAAGTATGAAGATAGGAGAAAAGCAAGGCAAATAGAAGTGAGGGAAAGAGACCAATGGTTAGAGAAACAGCATGACCACTGAAAAGAAATCAATTAAGATTGGAAACATTTTGATCTCATCCTTGGAAATCACATCTCAGAAGAACGATGGAAACGATATCCAAACAAATGGAGGAAGTAAAATTCAATCAAAACGAACTGGGATTCATGGATATGCCATCAACAGTCGTGGACGATAAAGGAATACAAAGCCTGGGGAAAATCATTGGGTCTGTAAACTGGAAGCTCTACAAATGGCAAATACTAGTGAAACACAGAGGCTGTGGAAGGAGTAGTTATTCATACATGCTGTTAGAGTAATTTAAAGAATTGCAAAAACTGGGTAATTCTGAAAATCGAGAGGGAACTAAGACTCTAGAGATCTACTACACAAGAATAAATCAATAGGAACCCTGGCTCTAAAACAAAAGCATTTAGGCAAGATGAGAGAAATTGTAGAAGATACTGTTGAGAAAGAGTTCAAGATCAACAAATTATATAGTTTGGCTAACACAAATTAAGTATAAGATCCGGAAGACTGCGGGATCATGGCAATATTGATAACTTACCATATAGTATTGGAATTACAGAATGAGCCAGTATTTCAAATCTTCCCTAAAGAATGGATAAATATGTAGAGATACTACATGATGTTCAACATGGAATTGGGATTCATGAAAATGGAGATCGGTAGATCAGGAATTGCACTGAGTGATGAAGAGATGGCGAAAGACACTGAGAAGAAAAACAACAAGATATGGGAGCTTGCAAACAAGGGATTGGGGTAAGAATCTTACAAATTCAACTCCTAGATTGAGCAATCACTCTAGCTGCTTCCAGCTAAACTTTTTATTGTCAGCTAACTATATTCAAGAATCTAGTCTCTTGTGGATTTTCATGGAATCAGGAAGCAAAAGATCTTTATAGAATTAGCCCAAAGTCTTTTTGGATTTTTACGGTGCCAAATAGTCAATCTTGAACTGAAATTTGTGGATAAAATTCAAATCAAAAGCCTTTAAAGAACATTATCCTAAATCTAAACAAAGTTCGGCTAGATCTATATAGAATTACAGCTATGACCAGAAATTGTAAAACTAGCTAAAGCTATCAGGTGATGCTACTGCTGAAATAGATAATGTCTATCAGGAAGCAACTTTTGTTAATGGGACGACGTAGTAAAGAGGGAAGACCTAACAGGACAAATAGAGAGGGAACCCGTAGCAAGTGAGGGCAAATTCAGTGAATTAATGGACGAAATCCCGGAAGTAGAGGGACTCCTATTTAGCAATAAGTTGGAGCACCATCTAGAAAAGAGGGAAGAGGAGGCAGTTAAAATGAACGGAGCAGAGAAGAAAGTGATAGAAATAGATAACTAGTAAGGAATTGGATAGGCGAATCAAGATAGAATGAATCGCATGGAACAGCAACTGTCCACTGTCGAACAAGAACTGATTTCACAAGATTATACTTTGGGTAATTTATCGCACTTGTTCTATTCTATTTATATTTAATTTGCCTTAAAGTATTTTACTACTACTACTATTTATATTTATTCAAATAATCTTATTATTAGTTCTTTGCTTCCTGACGGGTATATGCTTTTCATAATATGAATTTTGATTCATTAGATAGAGCTCCAAGGTCGCCAGGTATTTTTGAAATTAGGATCTACCAGTTTATCATTTTATGCTATCGTTTCCTCACTTAACATAGACTCTATATCAAAGTAGTTAATATTATAACCAATCAAATATTTATTTAAAGGAGTAAATTGCTTCCAAACAATTAAATAGAATTGTATGAAAAGCCAAGTCCTATATATATATAAGTAAGAACAACTTGAATAGCAAATATATATAATAAAGTTACTTTAGTCATTAAAGAAGAAAATTTAAGCTCTGAAATACATTCATGAAAAACTTGTTGAGGTTTCTCGTTAATCTTTGTATCCTTTAGTTATACAGATTTCATAACAAACCCTATATTTGAAATTGGTAATATAATCTTTTACAAAATCATCTTCATCTCTTCTAAAAATATGTTGAAATAAAATAATACAAAATTAAGATAAAGAAATGATGTAGTATTAAATTAACTTCAATTATTCTACTGCAATATCAATCCATGTTTACCTTATTATAAGTTAATAACTTTCTAACTAATAATTACACGTCTTCAAATAATATTTGTTTAAATCTCAAAAATAATGAAATACTTTCGCTTATATAACTAGTTTAAGTGCTTAACATTGTTTTTATTATCTAAATTAAACTAGAGTGATATATAGGTAATATATAAATAATATGAGATTGATAAAATGCAATTAATAAAATTGCAGCATCTTGATAGTAAAATATTGCTTGATTGGTACCTATTTTCTTAAACTTATTCTTATCAATTACCAGTATTTCATATTTGTATCACTCCTCGATTTGGTATATCCATCATTTATCTCGAATATCTTCATTATTACTTGTTTTTATCTTGAATAAAAGCTTATCTCACTTGCACTGGCCATCTTATCTTCTCAAGAATACTTAACATTTACATTTCCTTGTTCTTATTTAACTATCATTCTTTGGTTCTTGTTTGGTATAATTTGACCAATTTTTTATCTGTTCTTAAACCACAAGTGTTTATTCAAACGAAGTCTCACCAATTTGATGTACTATTATCCGAAAGTTTCTTGCTCTGAACTCTAGACTATTTGTTATGATCGTATTTCCTTCGCTGTTTAAATGATTTCCACTTCCTAGTCACAGTGTGTTTGTCATGGCTGTTGTTTTAGTCTTTACTTATTTGAAGGGGAGTTAGCTCCCTTTCATCGATTTTCTTCTGGCTCTCCTTCCAATACTTAGCTTTTGTTGGCTAATTAATACATATATTTATTATAATTAATTATTCGCCACAATCTAAAATTGTATCTATTCTTGTTGCATTTATATTTTTTCATATTTGATCATTTATTAATTGTACTACTATTAATGGGGCGTATTTCCAACTCATTTAAGATCTTATTTACATTCACCATTACAGTATAGAAGATTATCGGATTGTTCATTTTTAGTCCTTGTTTGGCCTCTGTTCTCCTAGCTCTCAGTCTAAGTTGATTCCAATAGATTTGCTTGTATTCATCATCATGTATTTCACCTTCTCTGATCTTTGCATGCTCTCCTTTTTATTTATGTCTTTGAACTATTTTGAGTAGTACAGTATTGAACTTTAGGTTATGAGACTTCAGTATTTCTTAGAAGCAATTTAAAATTATAAATCGTTGTAACTGACTTTAATAATAACAATAATAATCATAATGATTATATATTCACTTTGGGCCTCTAGAACTCTGGGATAAATGTATATATTGATATTTAAGGGACAGACCCTATTCAAAATGAGATCCTTTCTGTTCTCTTTCGCTAAGATTTTAATCCTCTTCCTTTTATTTTTCCTCTTTAACTTTAGTATTAATTTAGACAACTTTTAAAGGCTATTAATTTCGAATGTTTATTTATTAAAATATGGAATATTTTCCTAAATGTTGAATCTTGAAGGTTTACATAAAAAAACTTAGGGCATAGAATACTGTATTATCTTTTTCCTTATATGAATAATTAGTATCTTTTCTTTCATAATGTGTTTTGTTAAGGTCATAAACTCTACTGGTAGTTTCAGTATTGATTCTTTATATATCCAATATGTTTAATAGTTTGTTTTTCCAAACATTCTATTGAGTTGTTTGGAGAATTTAAAATAACTATGCCCATATTTTTCTGTATATTCTTTACAATTTTTATATGTGTTCCTTAAATTTTAATAGATATATAAAGATACTTTACTTCAAATTATAGTATTTTTAATAGTTCCCATTTTATAATTGTTGAAACTCCTCTAAATAGTAAAATGACCTTTCCAGATGAGAATTTATTACAATTGGTAACATATTCCCTTTTATAATGAATAATTGATGCCTGGAGTTAGAAATATGAAAATTAGTCTATATAATATGCATTTAAATGTTTTTAAGAGATCATCGATTCAAAATTCATTTAACTTTCTGTTTTGTGTAATTATACGGAATTATTAAGCATTTCTTCCTCAAATCGGTTACAATCAATTTCTTTGCTGAAGTTACATTCACCAATATTTGACATAACATTTCCTTACTGTGGAATGTATTTTTGATCTATTACATTCCCCATTAATTTAAATCTTAATTTAAAACATGTTTACTTAACGTAATTGTACTTTTGATATATCGTTATTACAATTAATTACCTTCTATCTAGTTTATTAATCTAGTAAGATCATTTCCTTATTTTTAGTCAATTTTTTATTAACTGATTATTTCTGATATTAAATAAATCTTTCAATCAAGTAAAAACATAGACTGTATTCCACATCTCATATAGACTCGTTCAAATGTATTTATATATATTTAAAATTGCTGCATTCGATTCATCTATCTCCTCTTAAGAATAGCTTGAAATCGTAGTTTTTCTTTCTTATCAATCTTCTCTTTTTATCTATAAAAAGCAACATGCTTAATTATTCTAATTTGATTCCCATGAATGTACTACTTTTTATCTTTTATAATCTTTTAGTATTATTTGCTTACTTCTGTGATTCAAACTTCTCTTTTCTTGTTAGCATTAGATTTATCCTTAGTTCTAAATATTATTATTCTGCCATAATTAAATTGTAGTGTGTTACTCTAATTCAATTTAGCTCCCAGTATTTTAGCTGTGTAATTTTGAATATTTAAACCAGTTAATTTCACAATTCCTTTTGGTTTGAGTTCTCACCCTGAAATTTAATATATTAAGGCTATCAAAATTCAATATCTTATATAGATCATTAATTTTGTTATTGAAATAATGCATTATTATAATAATTTAGTCAATACACTTCTATTTTACATAGACTTAATCATTAATTATAGACTACTTTGAAGTTCCTTAGATTAATTATTCCAATACAGCATGATTCCTACTAAATCTATATTGTTAGGAAATATCTGTTTTCTTTTGGTATTTATTGCTATTAAATTCTAGTAATACCAATACTTGTTAGTTTTATATATGTCTATGTTATTTTGCTGCCCTATATAACTTTAATATTTAGTTTTTGAGAATTTTTTGAAGTCAAATTTGTCTTTTTCATATTACCTCTACGTCTGTTCTTATATCAACTTAATTAATAATGCAAATGTTTATCTTTTATTGTTATCGAATGTACTCTAATATACTTTTACAGCTTTCTAAAAATCTTTGATTGCTTTATTTCTATCTATCTACTTTCTAAACTGCCTGATAAATGTGTATTAAAAGCTTAACAAGATACATTTCTATAACTGTAAATAAGTTAATTGGTTTTAACATATGAGAATTTAGAATTATTTTATTTAATGATGATTGTCAGTTTGAAGACCCAAAAGATATTTTAATATTATTATATGTGTTGGCATGTATGTTTTATAGTTTTATTTATATTTTATTATATATTTCTCCTCTGAAAATCGATTTAATCTTCACTATCCAATTGACTCCAGTCTTTTGTTTTCTTATGAATTTTCTTAACCTTAATTACATTATTAATTCTACATTCTATTAAATGATTTTCTTTTTAAATATTTGGATGAGAAAAATTAATTTGCTGTTTATTTAAAACCTCTTGATTTACTTAAGTCGGGATTTAAGGAGTTAAGAATAAACAGACTAATTAAAATTTCTGGAATAGAAATAATTAGAATAATAGTCATTAGATATCAAAATTAATTCCACTAATATTAAAAAAATTAATTAGTAGGATCATTAAACTTTAAAAGTAAAACAATCTATACCAATCAAATTAATATTTGGCCAACTCTTAAGACTTTTTATCAACAAGAAAACAAAGACTCCTCAACCTACCAATTATAAGCCTCTTCAACTTTTATATCTTTATTTTACCTTATATCCAGCCTTATCATTTTCATAGAGCTCTTATCTTGTATCAAAATAGACTTTAATCTACTAAAGAACATTAAAAAATATAATGTTTATTATATACTATTTAAACTAGGTCATAAATTTAATGAATATCCCCATAATGAAGTTGATTCTTAAATTTGTACTTGGTCCTACTCCTTAATATCTAAAATTCTCTGTAATTAAATAGCTCTCTCATCCCCAGTTATCTACCAATCTTCCCATCTCATTTAAAAGATAAATCTATATTTATTATTGAAGCCACTATTCAATATAAAGTATAAGTAATCTGTTTCCTTATATAACTCTCATAATTCCTATTTAGTATGAATTTTAAATTGATTTCATTATTAGTTAAATGACTTAATGCGTATATCTATGTATTTATTTGTTAAATTTTTGTTGAAATACTTCTTAGTATCTGGCTTTTGGTAAAAATCAAATGAATTCTAAGAAAATTGATCTATCAAATCCAATGAGTGACAGTCGCGCAACCATCAATCTAATATAGTTTATTTATTACTATAACCTTCATGGATATTCTTTAATTAATGAATTCGTTGCTGAAGAAACATAATTAAGCTTCGTTGATAACATAATGGGGCTGAGCTATGATTGTTGCAGTTTCAAAATGATTGCATTGATATGATTTTGGTGAATATCCATATTTTATAAATGTTTCTAAGTATAATTAAGCGTAAATTTTAAGAGTAAAGTTAACTGTTAATAAATATATTAATTATTTAAACATTAATCTTACTTCAGTAATAGTTTGCTTGTGCTAGATTGAACATTTCTCTATTAAAGTATCTAATTTACATGTCTGCATTTTTATGTGCATTCAATAATAAAATTTTAGTTATTTCTATATTTTTGGTCATTTCATAAAATATTTTATCTTCTTCTTTATGAAGGCTCTCACAAATCAAATCGAAAGTGTTTATTTTTTTACTTGATATCTAATTTGAAAGTATAGCCAAACATATTTAAATACATTTTAATTTCACTAATCCATTAAAGTATTCTTTATATAATTATTTATGAGCTAAGGTTAATTTTTATAATAAATTTGAAATTAATCTATAAGCTTAAAAAGGAAATAGTAATTATTCAGTAAAGGTAAGAAACATTTTTCATGCGTATTTCTTTTGTAGGTGTTACATTTTGATTCAATTTGCTAGTGCTAAGCACTAAAAATGGGCTATCTATCCTTTTCATAACTATAAACGATATACTCATGTCCTATATATTTAAGTTTTAAATTATTGATATCGTGATTTAAAGAAAAAACTTTATCTATGTCATAGTAATATTACTTAAATAATACTATTTTTTATATCTTTTATTAACTTTTTAATTATTTATTGCCATAATTTACTGAATATTTTTGTGAATGTTCATTTATAATATTTATTTCTCATTTTATCATCAGTAAGTCATATATTTTCACAAAAATATTTTAGTAGTTACAGTGTTTTTATATTATTTTTAAAATTAGATAAAATTACTTTATATAGATATTAATTGGAACTTATTTTACTTTTCACATAAATCTAGTAGTATTCTTAATAATGAAATATATTGCTGAAATTCTAAGATCGAACTCTTTGTTTGATAACTCAGATAATTAACCAGATCTTACAATTGGCTAAATCCTTAAAGAATAATGTAAGCAGCTATTTATATAGGTGCAATTTTGATTATTCATTAAATTGTGAGAGTCATTTATGCTTTCAATAAACAAGCAATTAAGATAGCTATTTTTTGTAGTAATTCTAATTTTCACTTTACAGAACTCTCTTGATAAATGGTATAGTTTGATATAAAAGAAAGCTTGATCTAATTCGTGGAAAAAATAAGTAATTCAAGGAAGGTCCTAAAGCTTGTTGATAGAAACTAACCAAATTTAATAAGGAACTTTATAAAATTCATACTTTAACTACTTCTAATATTAGAGCTTTAAAAACACACTATATAAATTAATAATAAGTTAAAACAAAAACAACATATTTATATGGTATTTCTTCTTTTCTTTGATTTATAATGTAAGATACTTTATTAATATTTATTTCAACCATAAATTTAAGATGATCTTTTTGAATTACAACTAAAAATAGGCATATCTAAGCATATATGTAAAGCAATATTTTAACTTGATACTCATTAAATAGAAATCAAATATAGATCCAACAAACTACGAAGATATCATGACCATCTTATAAAAAAAAGTAGATAAAATAAGATAATTAGGATAAATTGCCATTTATAAAATGAATCAGGCCAATATTTAAGCTTAAGTGGTAAGGTTTGAAGAAGGAAGATGGTTTAATGCCTGAAAAACCAGAAAGAATCAAAATAGATAAAAAAGTTAAATATACACACTCAATATTAGTTGTTATAGTATCATCATCTTGTTTAAGATTGATTTAAATGTATAATTATACCATTTCAAGCATATTAAAATACTATTCATAATCTATAAATCAATCTAAGACATTCCTCATTTAATTATAAACTATTTATATAAAATTAGGAAGATTTTAATAAAGAATTCATTTAATTATATTGATTATCGAAATTAAAGATGAATTCGTTGATAATTTAAATATAATTAATTCAATTGAAATCAAATAGGCAATTATTAATAATATGTAATTATAAATAACTTATTTTAAATAATGTTAAGATAATTTAAATTAGATTATAATTATAAATTATTTTATGTTTTAGTAAGATGACTATATTTTATAGAATTAAGTAGATATGAAGAGAAAATTTAATATTTTTATTTTATAAGTAGCAAAGCCATCTTCAGACAAGTTGAATTTCTTAGATCTTCAAATCAATATTTGTAATAATTATAAATATCATTCATTGCTTCAGATTGCAGTTAAAAAGTTTTTTTTATGATATTTAGAGAATCATAATAATATTTTTGCTTCATCGCCAACATTAGTAATTATGGCGATGCATCACCAACTTTTAAAATTTTGGCTATGAAGCTTAATAATATATTATAAATTCAATAAAGAGTATTCTTCATAAACTTGATAATTTCAAATTACTCATTTATGTATATATTTTATTAAAATATATCTAAATTTCATATATACTCTAAGCTAATCTAACTTTACAAAAACTTAAACTATATTTATAAAATAAAGTTTAATTCCATAGTTTCCTTATTAATTAAGTCATAATTCTATGTAAATTTTATATATTTCAAATAAGTAAAGAATATTGTTCTAAAAAATCCCTGATCTTCATATTTTAATTTTAATTATAATAAATAATCCTAACAATAAAATAATGAATCAAACAATTTCTTAACAAAATTTTTATAAATCTTTATAGACGTAATATAATTCTAGATAGAATTGTTTGAATCCTTAATTATTGCTAAAGTATAATTAATTTAGGAAAATTCAAAAATAAATAAATAACTGCAGATATATATATAATTATAACTGCCACTAATTAGATCAGCTTTTAATTGTAATTTGATTTAGTGCACTTTTAATTTTAAATATCTTTAATAATTATGACAAAATTTTACATTATACATTGTACTGTTTCATAGTATTTTCTTTTTAAAAATTAAGGCGTACTTTCAGAATTGTACAATCTACATTGTACTGTTTCATAGTATTTTCTTTTTTTTAATATTAAAATTGTACAAATCTGTGCATTGAGATTAATTAGAGTCCTTATTATTAATATTAAAAATGAAAATTATGATTATTCAAAATAGTGACAATCAGGAACTATTTATTGGAGGCTTCTTTCCGAAAGAACACACATAAATAATTAGAATGGAGAAGCAACTAAATTAAAGGTCAGACTCTTCAACAAATGAGAGGCACATTTTTATTTTGCCATATAGACTGAGGAAGATAGATAAATGCAAACCCAAGTCGAAGATGAATTGTCGAGTAAATCGCCGAGATTCAGCCACGCACTCATCTTTCATTTTACCGATGATGACAGTTTATTAAAGCAATACTTTTCTATTTACGTTAACTAAAATGGCCTTGGTCTTATATAGAACTACTTTAGCACGCCTGAATATCTTTAATACTAGACTTTTAGAGATCTCCCATTCTCCTTTACACTGATTAGCAAAGTAAAGATCAGAAAACTATACGAGAATAATGGGAAGTTCATACTTGACTGTGGAGACATTTAGAATTTCTAAGAATTTATTGCATTCACAAAAGTTCAGGCTAAAAATTAAGAAATCAAAAGGACTCTATCAATAAGCTCCTCTCAATTGCAACGCAGAATTTCAGATTAATTTAAAGAGCTGGTGAGGTCGTAATAGATTATCTCTATCGAGGATATGTATAGAATGTTTCAAGATAATAGCGAGATATGAGATAAAATTGTAAAAAACCACAAAACACTTATCACTTACTAGGGGTATGAATATAAAAATTCAATAAAATCCAGAGCAACAACAAACAAAGATCTAATCACTATGTAGTTTCCTTCAGCGCCATGATACCTAATCAAAGCATTTGATAAAACTTGATCAAAACATTCTACAAAAAATGCTATACTTCGATGTTGTCGTCAAGATCTACAAAGTTATATTTATGAAATGCCCATAAAAAGTCAATGTTATCTGGTTCTTCGGGGAGCCCACACGGGAAATACTACTCTTACTAAAATATCAGAAATATCTTTGTTACCGAAGATCTCAGAGTACTCAACAGATCTTTATTCATGGATTCAAATACTCCTCAGAAATACCCCTAGCTTGTAGTCATGGACGAGATAAAGAGGGACATATTCTAAGATAGCGACAAAATTGACGATCTGAAGCGATTCTTTGAGGTGGAGGCTACCCCTTGAACCTGAAATACAAAACACCTGTCGTTAGATTCTAGAAGTGCCAGATTCTTGCTGTTTCAAATAAGTTGCCATTCAGCCTAGATGAGTCAGTTAGACAGAAAGTTATTCGAGACGAGAATGGTGACAGCAGAGTTTACAGAGGCCATGATTAGAGAAAATGAGAAGTTCCCCTTCAGTGAGGTGAAGTTCGCTAAGAACTTTCAATAAAGATTGGCTGCAGATGGGGACGCAGAGTTGATGCAGGACGAGGAGACGGTGATTAAAAATACATAAACCCCAATACGTATGTTCGCATGAGTTTGATAAGTGAATAAAAAGTTTTAAATGCATCAATAAATAACGAAATTTAAAAGGACAGATTTTAACTTAATTTGAGGGAGCCGATCCAGAGAATCGAAAAAGAAGAGTTGAGAATATTACGGCACCCATATAGTTTGATATTGATTTGATTAATAGGGTTTGATTAGTGTATTTTTTTATTTTAAGTTGAAAGCAACCAGAAAGCCAGTAGGTCGTCGGAGTGCTTCTCGAGATTTTTCAACGTTAGTATTCCACCCTACTGACCTGACCTCAAGAATCCAGGCTGTTGGCTTAAGCCAGAGGCCATTTTTCGAGGTCCAAACTGAAGACCCAATTTTCTATTTTGAGTGCCATTAATTTCTAGCTATTCCCCTCTTCACATTTCTACTGGCTACTATTCAGTTATGGACGGGGAAATGATTTGAATTTGAAAAGTACCGCGGATTCCGACATTTTTTCAAAAAGCCAATTTTGCATTGGCTCGAGCTCCAAAGTTGGCGAAATTTATCACAGCTCTTCAACCACCCGTCTCCTTGTCACTTGAAGCTACTTGTCTAATGAGTTATAGTAAATACTCCTTAATTGAAGTGGTTTCGCAGTGAGCCATGAATAAATCCGGAGGATATAGGTGAAAGAGTAGCAACCCATACAGTAAAATTGCAATAATCCAGTCGAGATTTTAATAATCCAGCTATTTAATATTAAAATCCAGTGGAATTAATCATTAAAATCTAGCATAAATCAGATGAATCCAGTCACTGGATTTGAGATGGCTTCTAAGACCGACCCTCCTCAACTTTTAAATGCAGCTGCTGGTAAGTTTTAATCCTTGTTATTAGCTTCTGTTTAGAACTTATCAATAATTAGCAGATGCCAGAACAGGCACCCGAACAATAAAACTTACCTCAGATTTTTGAAAATCTACAAGCCAATGTAAACCTTGAAGATGCGGGTAAAATCAAGGGGATCAAATCTGAATATAAAAACGCACAAGACAGTGCTAAGATCAATCGTGCAAAGGAGTTTCTGCATTAAAACAACTTTTTGATTTAAGTTTGCTGCTGGAGCAGGAGGATTTTGCAGACTTTGAAAATACTTAGGATTTCAAGCGGTTCGTGAGAAAATTTATAAATAACAATAAACCCAAGTTGGCGAAGCGCAGCCATGAAAGTAAATCTGTAATTTCAGAGCCACCTGATCTTACTGCAACTTACGAAGAGGTAAAGGTGAGCGACTTCACTACGAGCATAAGCTTTGCAAGCGATTAAAAACCAAATAAAGAACCCTTACCTCAGCTCTTTATTAACTATGGGGCGATCATCGGCCATAAGATCTTAATCAAACACTTTGAAAATTTCAAATCTTCTAATTATTATTAAAGGTCTTGCACTTTGCAAGATATAGTGACCCGTAACACTCAGTCACTTTTATCATTCCTAAGCAATTTTGAGAACGCTAATGATCAGGAAATGCACTAGAACCTGTTCTCTCTGCTGGTGGATTTAATATTGAGCGATGGAAACTTAGGCCAAGACTCGAAGCCTCGTATCTTTTTAGCTGCTTTGGGTTACTATTAAGGAGAAAAGGTATAAGTAGAAGACTAGTTAATACAAGAATCGATCTTGTTATTAGTACGCTCCCCCAATGCAAGGCAAGCTCTAGGCTTGGCAAACTTTGTGTTCTTCAATTCAGTAGCCGCATTCACAAAATACCTTGCTCAAGTGTTGAGACTTGATGAAACTAACCCTTATATTGTGCAGCTTATGAGTCGGACTTGGCAATTATTCGAAATTGACTCTCAAGTTTAGAGACTTATACCTTCTTCATTCTTCATTTTGAATGTGCCTTTCATCACTCTACTAATGCAGGACTGTGGCCTGCATTTGATCAGAGATATTCCTGTTAAATACACAGATTACTTCGTAAGAATTTGTGCTTTATCTTGCTCTCACACTGTTGATGCTCTCAAGGATTACATATCAACTACCAGGGCTACATTCTTACAGAAGCAAGAGCTTATTGATTCAAGCACGATGGTTTACTTTATGAAAGGCCTTGTATAAAGACTGCAGAATAGAGACGTACAATGGGTGGGCAAGATTCCGCAAATCTAGAAGCTCCAGCAGTAAATCATAGAAGCTCATATTGAAAAGAATGTAAGTCTGAGCAGCAATATTATTGAAAACTGCCTTGATGGAGACTGCTCTGACATTCAAAGGATTTTGCACTTGCCTCGCAACATGGAAGCCTTCTCTGATAAGACAGTTGCAGACCTACTTCAACTCTTTGAGAATGCAAATGCCTTGCACTAACTAGCAAGTGCTTTCAATTCAAAGCCTTCGAATGAAAGGTTGGCTGCCAGTGAAGACCTAGAAAAGTTGCAGCAAAATCTGGGATTTAAGTTGTACAGTTCTCAAGTATTATGCATTAACTATATCTGCGACAACTTGCAAACAAGCCATTTAATTCATTTTGGTATTGGTAATGGCAAGACCTTAATTTGCATTGCGCTAGCCATTCTTATAGCTCTTCAGACCAAGCTCTCCGTAATCATCATTGGCAAGAATGAGCACTTGGTTCAGAGAGATTTCACGAAGTTCTAAAAAGTTATTAATGCGATGGCACTTAACTCGAACTTTAATTTCATTGCAAAGAGCGCTGGTATTTACTTCTTTACTCAACCACAACTCAAGAAACAAATGAAGACTCCTAAATTCATAAGTGTCTGGCGGCGACAGTATCGTGCTCGTCGATGAATACGACTGGATTTTATTCGATGGCTCCAGTGATAATATTGTCAACCAGCTTAATTTTTACAAGCAAGCTAAAAGTATTATCGGCTTTTCAGGCAGCCATCTTGCTCAAACCGAGGAAACCTGTCTCAACTTAGCTTTGCAAAGCACACCTGTGGTGTTCCCTACACTTGATAAATTGCAAGGTGATAAGAAGACCCAGCTACCAGACTTGCTGGTAAGTTCAAATCAGGCAGATTACTTGCAGAAAATCAAGGAACTCATAAAGGACTAAGTTGCTAATTCCCCAGTTTTAATTGTCGCCTCTGATAACTACAACGCTATTTAATCAGGCCTCTCGAAATCCTCTTTCGATTTCAAAAGCTTCAGCCACGGCTCAGCCGCTGTCATTGAGTCTGTCGTTGAAGGCAGATATTTAATGAAGAATGCGAGCAAGAACTATGGTGTTTACTTATTTAATGAAGCACAGGGAAGAGGAACAGACATCTAAACTAATGATGAAAACAATTCAAATGGGGGTACTTATTTAATCATCGCTGATGTCTTTTCAAGAAGATCTGAAGAATAAATCATTGGTAGAATCGGCAGACTCAATACCAAAGGTAGATGGCAGCGCGTGTTATACAAGAATGCTTCTAATGATAGTGCAGAGCAGCTGCTTATAGTTGTATAGAAAGAAATAGATCTTATACTTGATCGCAAGCACAACCAAGTATAATCAATTTTATAAAATCAATAAGAAGCAATGGATAGTTTTGTTGAAAAAAGCAAGGTGCCTTAAGAATAAATTTCTGCAGAGCTTTCAAAGGATTAGGAGCAAGATAATATTGTAAGAGAAATCGTTGAACATATTGTAGCTTTCACTGAGAAAGCTTACAGTGAAGCAAGCAACGCAGCAGCAGTAGTGAAGCAAGATAATCTTGAAGAAGAAAAGAGCCTTAATAAGTTGAAGGATAAGCTGAATAAAGAAAGTTGGGTTTTTATTAACCTTCTCTCATAGAGCTTTTTGAAGAGAAGATGAGTTAAAATCCTGTGCTTTAAGATAAACTATTCGACCAGATATAGTAATTGGTTCAAAGGAATTTAAAGCGGTAGCATCATGAAATTTCTAAGGCTCAAAGCAGAGAGAGATCCAGAAGTAAAAGCAGTACTGCAAGTTCAAAGAGAAGATTATTGAAAGGTTAACAAAAGCTTGAATTAATCAAAGAATAAAATAAGACTTGAGAGTTGGTTACTCGTCGCGGTGCTAGAGATAAAACATTCACTTGCACTTATACAGAGCTGCCAGAGAGTGAAGAGACAATAGAGAGATGGTTGAAGGCAGCCTCGAGTGAGAGAAAGCACTTTAAAAGCGACATAAACCATAGAAATTCAGAGACACTTGCCCACCTCTTTATTGTCTCGCGTACCTCCATGCGTTTTTTGCAGTGGGCCGTACTCGCTCTGCCCTCTGGTTGTCTAAATCAAAACAAGATTAAGAATATGAGATTTATCTTAATTTTTTTAAGCAATTCACCATATTCAAGTTTTTGCTATTAATAGCATTTAGAGAATCGTGGAGGAAGAGAAGCAGCTGCACTCAGCGTCTCACGTTAGGAGACTGATTTTGCATGTTCTACAAATTATCATCTTGCATAAACTACTCTCTCATCTTGCGTAAGTCAAGCAACTCACTTTCCATATCGTCATGTTATTGCTTCAACTTTTTAGTTTACTGCAAGAATACTTGCTTATCTTATTTCAAAGCCATTTCATAATCTTTTACCTCCTCCATTTAATCATGAGTTCTCTTTCTTTTAGATAAATCCTTTACTAGATTCACAGCTTTTACCTCGCTCAGCTACACATGAAATTAAGAGAGAGTAAACTTACTGCTAAAGTTAAGGCATCTGCTGAGAGCGTCCACGAACTCGGGTCTCATTTCAATTACGAGATCTCTGTTATGGTCTAGCTTTTCTCTTCGTTACAACATTGCATCATTAATCATCTGGGAGACACCGTCGGTGTCTAGGGTGAAGAGCAAGTCACAGATCCATTATCTGTCTAGGTGGACCCAATCTCGTTCATCAGGCAAGTGTTACAGTAGTCTTGAAGACCCTCTTGCATAATCGAGAAAGTCTTAAACTGTAAGTCCATCGATTTAAGGCACTGGTGACACTTTGACTGCGTCTCTTCTTACATACTATAATGATAGTTACAAGAGCAAGCTAGTGGTTCACTCTGGGGCCCTTTTGGCACCATCTTTTTGCCTTGGCTTCCTCGACGGGTTCTTTTCTCCGCTCTTATGATTTACTTAAGGAAATAAATGTTGGTGGAATCCGCTTTGGGTAAGAAAGCGTGGCAGTCTTGGGCAAGAAAGTTGTATAGCTCTTTATTACTTTTGCATTTCTGGGCGAGTTCTGAAGCATTGAGACCAGTAAGTTACTATTGGTTCATTAAAATTTAAAAGTTAGGCGCTTTTCACCATTTTATATAGCTCAATTTTGATTCAGGAAGACACTGCAGTTACTAAAAGCAGAGAGTGCTTTTCCTAATAATGAATCCCACCAGCACGATCCGATTTCCGCTAGCGGATTTCCTACCAGCACGAAACGAATTCATTATTATTAAATTTAGGAATCTTCTCATGGAATCTTATTCTGGAAGACGACAGTCAAGACTCTCTGATTTCTTCAAGTTGGAAGATAAAGATTACGATGGTAACAGCTCAAGTGAAGAGCCGAGCTCTTAAAGTTAATCAGAAGATTCTTAAGATCAGGCGGATTATTTAACCACTAATATGCTATATTAGAGAAATATAACAGTTGCAGACGTTAAAATAGAATAAGTTAGTATAAGAGATATGACTTCCCTATTCGAGGATACTCGTGATGAAATTTCAGAGTTCGAAAGTGAGGATTTATTATTGACCCCAAAGAGGTCTATAGAAAAAGCGTGAAAAAAGAAGTTAAATCATCATTACTGAGTGATAAGGACATCAAGACTCTTGGCTAGTTAGTGTTAAAGCTTTACACTGAATACAAACAGTCAGATTTAGAACCTTAAAGTTTGATTGAGCGAGGCGAAAGTATTGATATGAACGCTCTTGAAGCCAAGGTTATTGAGAATCATAAAGTGAGGATTAGATTCCAGTGTTTGGTTAGCATACACAACTAAATGCAACCGTTCCTCGTAGGATACTAAAGCAGTTGGGGAAAGAAAAGAAATAGTAATAGAAAGAACTCAAGCTTGCAGAGGAGTCACTTAGACTGAGAGACAATGAAAAGCTATCTTACTCCTAGATAATGAATAGACTTGGCATTTCATACTTCAAGTTGCGAAGGTACTTGAAAAGTCCAGTCAAGAAAGCCCAGTTTTGGAACCTGAAGTAAGTTAACAGAGGCAGGTATAAGAAGCTTCACAGCAGAGCTAGCACGCATATTGTTAACATGCTCATGCTTGATACTTAACCTGTACAGCTTTCAGATATTCAGCGCAGCTTATAGAAGAACATCTAGCTAAGGTGCAGTAATTAAATGATAAGACGCTTCCTGAAAAATGAGTTAATGATGACCTACAAATAAATCAAGTAGATTTCAACTTTGCATAATAGTAATAGTAGTAAGTTGCAGAGATAAAATGCAGCACAGTAGTTCGTGCTCTAGTTAAGTAAAGGCAAGAGAATTATCAACATCGATGAATCAACTCTGAACTAAACAGACGAATGGCGCAGAGGCTGGACTGCACCTTACGTTAAGAACAGAGTTACATATTCTCTGAGACTTAGGTAAATGAATTTGATCATAGGGGTTTCAAGTACAGGAGAGTTGTTTTATACAGTGAATCATGGCAGAAATAATCAACACTCCTTCCTGTACTTTCTGTGCAAGCTTATTAATACACTCGAAACAATTGACAGTTAGTGGAGATCTAATACTTTGATACTTCTTGATAATGCTCCTTATCACAGGTCTCAAAATATTATGGAAAAGTACATGGACTTAAGATTACCTCTAATGTTTTTGGGGCCTTATCATTATAAGATTGCGCCAGCTGAGTTAATGTACTCCTGGATAAAAAACAGAGACTTGAATCCACTAAATACAAGAGCCTTATCAAAGTAAGTTTAAGTTAAGTAACGAAATTTAGAGGGTACTGGGCAGCATTTATGAAAGAGGTGGGAATGAATATAAGCAGAATAAATTAGAACTTAGTGAGGCACTACTTTTATCACGTTTTAACAGCAGCCTTAGAAGCAATCTCACTAAAGAATTTGTGAATCGAAGTGCTTGTTTGAATGGAAGTCTCTAAACCAAGCAACTTTAGCTAGAGAATTATGAATTATAAACTACAGCTTAAAGTTGTGGAAGCTGCTATACTTGTAACCTGATTTATACTAAGCATACTATTATACTTTCACTAAGAATTTACTCTAAGTTACACATTTCTATAGTATATAAAGTAATTATCAAATCGAAACTTACATCAATCCTTTTCTAATCTAAGAAAATTTTGAGCATCTTCTTTGACCTAATCAGTTAAGCTAAGAAAGTAAAGTAACTTAGCAATAGTGCATTTACATGCTACCTTGATTGCCTTACTAATGTTTCTAACCTATAATGAGTTCATAAGAAATGAGGGTAAGGAGTGAGGGCAGTTGAACTTCTAGTAAAATTTTAAGGACTAACTCATTCCTATTAGTATGAGTGCTGAACTATTGGCTTTATCTATAAGCACTCACAAATCGAAATTACTATTAGGGATACTCCCTGAGCCGATTAACGCTTGAAGCCCCTTGACGCTTCTCTACGGTCTGGGTGAGTACCTAGGCCAGGTAATTTAATTAATTGTAGGTATAAGCAAGTTAGGAATTTAATTAGGCAAATCAATTTCTCTCAAAATTATTTACGCATCTTGATGCAAGCATTTAATTAAACTCAGGGCAAACTTAGTTTAATCGAATTCGGGGGATCAAAGTTGCTGAACTTGGTCAAATTATATACAATTTCCAGGATTGATTTATAGCCATCCGTTTTGAATATTCAAATTTTCTGAGAAAAAAAACAGTATAAATTCGAGTCATTTTTATAATTAATTAAATAATTAAATACTTTCTCACTTCGCGACAAAAAAATAAACTAAACTGATCATTGTGTTTTTTAAATGATTCAGATCTTGCTTCAACTTTTAATCAATAACTTGCCGTATCCTGGTGGTGAAACGTGAGTGAGACATCAGGGGGCCTAAACAAAGCTTAGGGTGTTCTCGAGGCAAAGTAACTTGGAGAGCCAGTGATCGCAGTTGCATAGTAGATTGATTAAAACCTTAAACTAATAATCGCTTTTTAGATTATTAGACTTTGCCTGTTTCTTAAAAATCAAAAATCAAAAAACCATTATCTTAATAATTTTCAAAATCAAAATCTCCACTAGTTAAATCAAAGAAGGCCTTCAATAGTAGTTCTCAAAATCAATTTAAAGTAAGTACGTAAGTTTTAATCTCTTGTTAATGTTTTTAAAATGGGTTCTGTTTCTTGTTACTTGGGTTCTTTCTTGCTTGTTACTAAAATCACTGTTACTTTGTTACTTGTTATTTAAATCGATCGTAAAGCCTGGCCAGGCAAGCTTAAGCTAAAGCTATTTCTAAATTAAAAAAATCTCCTCAAAGGGTTCTTGGAGTTCTTGATTATTGTTTCACTGTTACTTTGGGTTCTTTCTAACTAAAACTGTTACTTGGGTTCTTACTAACTATTAAATTGGGTTCTTTAAATTTGTTACTTTGGTTCTTACTGTTACTTTGATTTTGTTCTTGGTTCTTAAATTAGATTAAAAGGGTTCTTTACTGTTACTTTGATGATTCTTACTTGTTACTTTTAATAATTAAATGTTTTTAAAACCAAAATGCTTAGACTTTAAAGTAAATTTAATAGTGGCCACTATTCCCCAAGCTTTAATATACTAATTAACTCTAGCTCTAGATCTAACAGTAGAGAAATTATCAATCAATAGAGTGTACTTTGTTTTTAATACTTTTATAATTTTTCCCTTGCTAAACTTGACTTTAAATGTTTTGTAACAAACATCACTTGAACTTTTGACTTTAAACTTGCTTTTAATTAAAATAGCTGTTAGTTTTGAAACAGAGAAAATTTAGGAAATTCTGCACAGTTTTTGAATTTTTACTTTTAAACTAGATTTACTGGGCTCAAGCCAACTTTTAGATTAATTAGGGATTTAGGTAGGGAATATAAGCTGGTAGCTGGAATTTTAAGATTTTTGTTAAACAGCCAGAGAAACCTGAAATGCTGCCAAAATTTTCATTTTAGTACATCAAGTTTGAAAGTAGCCATGCTACTACTAATCAATTGATTAGGTTTGAAATTTTGAAAAAGTTTTAAAGACTGAGTGAGTACAGTTAGTTGACTTGATAGCAAGAACCAGTACTTGAGAGATAAACTGAGGGTAAGTTAGTGCAGTTGAAGAAAAGCGAGGGAGATTGGAGCGGAGCTCCTAACTTTGAAATTATTTGGGCGTTGATGTTTGTTACCAATTAATTCTGAATTTAAAATAGGAACTTCAAGCTGGCTATTTACAGGGCAAGAATCCAATAAAGTTGGCAACCCCTGAATAAAACCAGGATTTCTCAAACTGCCTGGAAACCAGTGAAGTTTTAGGAGAAAATTAGAATGTAAGTGTGAGAGAAAAATTAGGGTTGGTTGAGCCATATTTCTCATTATTATTATAACTATGATTTTGATTGCGGATGTCTTTAATATTATGATTTGCAACTTCATAACTTCCAATCCTCCTCATTTATAGTACACTAGAATATTAGTAATTCCCTCATAGTGGAAGAATAGAGTACGTTAGAGAGCAAAGTGCAAGGGCTTCGCAAATTTATATTTACTTGAGTTTGACTATAATCCCCCTCTTATAGGGAATGTCAGCTTTCTGATATAAAGTGCTAACTATCATCTTTATAAATATTATCTTTTTTTATTTTTAGTTGTTGCACCCTATAAACGTGCAAAGTGAGCAGAAGTTCGAGGCGAATAATATAAGTTTAGGGAGGCTGTTTCAGTAGTGGCTTTTTCATTTTCATGAATAATTAATTGCGTATTTAAACACTCTGCAAAGAGTGCAAGAGAAGTTATTTTTGATTGATTTAAATGGACATAAATTGTTACTGTCTGATAAGCGATGCTATA
>ARYC01019156.1:0-13462 GCA_000711775.1 Oxytricha trifallax | reverse complement strand
TACGAGTTAAAGCTTTTCCGAGTTATTGCAACTTTTAGTTTGGCGTTCTCCCTTTAAAGTGTGAATACAAATTATGGTGATCCAAATTAATAATAGTTGGAATAAAATTCGATCGAGTTTCTACAAGTTTACTTGTAGAAACTGGCATATTATCTTTATTCTTCATAAATATTTTTTGATATTTTATTTTTTTTTAAAAAAATTTATAATGGATAAAATATTTTTTTATATATAAAAAACTTTCTAAGGTAAAAAAAAATAAAAATCTAAAAAAATAAGTCCTTTAAAGTTCCTCTCCAAAATTATTTATTTATAATAGAGATTTAGTACTTTTCAAAAAATATAAATAATTTGAATGGTATTTATAATTTGTTGGTGTGCCCAGAGATAAGATTCAATAAAATAGATTTAATATTAAAAAAATTTTAAATTTAGTTATTTATTTTAAATTTAAATTCAAACTTATCCATAGAGTGCCTAACTTCTATTGAATTCAAGCACATACAATTTTAATTTTGTTGAACTAAGAGTTGCAAGTTTATTAGTATTTTTCATCAATAAATTTTGATTTAAATGTTCCTTAAGATTTTAATCTTTAATTTGTATAACCCTGACAGGCAATTCATGTATAAGGAAAATATCTGCATATGGATTTTCTTTATCCTAGAAGTTTATGAAAAACCAAACGTCTTCGTGCTCGTTTTCTTTTGATTTTAATAAACCTATAAGCGAATGAATACTTTCGTCTTTTTAAACCAGTTATTTTATTGAATCAGTCCATGAATCAGCATGTTCAAACGAAGCTTTTTGAACTAATTTAGCATATGTTAGGCTTTCTTCATAAACGATTGGAACGTTTCTTTACACAATGTAGCATGGCTTAATAGTGTCAGAGTCGTTACCAGTTACCTATGCTTTCTTATGTTTCATGCTTTGTTAGTCCCAGTGGAGTCTTACTCGCCAGAATCTTTCATGGTGAAACAGGGATCCACCGCCAAAGTACAGCTGTCTTCCTTTTACTCTCACACTAGTTTTAATGTATCTCTGCACTGCAATCCAGAAAGCAAGAGGAGAAGTCAGAATCATTTGCATAATTGGTACCGCTGCCACTGTAACTACTGTCTGCTGCTTCTCTTCTTCTTCTTCTGCGTTGATTCTAAGGTTGTTGAATGTGCTCTCCATAGGCGAAATTAAAAAAAAATTTAAAATTAAAGTTTGTTAAGTTTAATATTATAACTTTTTCGAGCTTCGCTCTTTTCTAATCGTATATGCGAAAGGAAGGAGCATTCAGAAAAATCTGAAACACCTCTAGTTTGTCTTATTTTTATCTAAAACCTATAAATCACCCCATTAATATATTCAAATAATTTTTTTATCATAAAATTGGATCTTATCTTGAGGCACCCCAACAAATTATAAATAATTTAATGTTATATATAATTTGTTGGTGTGCCTCAAGATAAGATTTCTGAAAAAAATTAAAATTTTACTTAAAAATTAAAATAAAATTCAATTTGTTCATTATAAAATGTAACAATCAAATATTAATGGTTATATTTAAAATTTAGGTTAACTCATATATTCACATTGAATAATCATTTTAACATTGAAAATTAATAAAAAATTTAGGGGGGAAACTTTAGTTGCTCAAATATTAATTTTTAAAAATCTTTTTAATTTAACAGATATTTAAATAATTATAAAAATTTTAAGCCTATTTAATTTTTTCGATTAAAAATAAAAATAAATTGGGGGAGGTTAAAAGTATATAGCTATTTTCTACAAGTAAACTTGTAGAAAATGATCGGGTGTTTTCAAAACAGGATTTATTAATGTTTAAGGTAGTCAAAAGTAGATTAAGAATAAATGCTTCCCTAGGAAAGGTTTGTATACATATTTTTCTTGAATGATACAAAAGTAATGCATCCTAAGTCATGGTTGTGCTTTATTTTTTCACGAATATTTCATACTTTATCGCTTAAGTAACTATTGTAATATAATAGAAAACAAGTTTTAAATAAAGCATCAAAACTCAAATTCATGCTCAGTCAGTGAATTGACACACGCTCATTAATGCGACTAAGCGACTATTAATAAGGACTATAGTTGATGACGAAGTTGATTGAGAGAAATCGGTAACTAGTATGAACATGAAAGTCAGAGTATAAAACTACTCTTCACCTTTGTTGATTTATGTGGTTCGTGAGTATGTATTGATTACTGCTATTAACTTTTAAATTTAACTTAACTATTAATCAATCTAATCAACCACAGTTATAATCATTTGTCTTAAACTTAAGATTCATCAACGAGGAACTGTTTGACTAGGCTATCGCTGACAACGATGCTTAGAACTTTGCAAACTTTTACAATCACCAAACTAAATCCAGAATTTCATACTAGCTCCATAAACTTTAAGCAGATATACAAATCAAAAATAACTTTGACAAGAGTGCGATTTCAGCACTAGCAACAACTGCTTAGAGATGCATTGCCTGTTCTAAGATTTTTAATAAAAATAGCAATTTCAATCCTCATGTCAAAGAGGTCCACAAAAAATTCAAGAAGTGCACCTAAGGATTTGTGAAGTATGAACAAAAGTTGCAAGGATTTCACTCAAAAGTATCTAAAGTAAAAGAGGCTAAATTTAATAAAAATAAGAAGAATATTAGTCGATTGCTAATGAGAGTGATGATTAAGAGAAGGAACTCAAGGAAGCTCTCGAGAAAGGGTAGAGAGTGAATGCTAAACAAGCAAGAAGACTAATACAAAAATTGAAATTAAGATCCCCGACTCTGAAAATGATGTGGATTTAATAGCAAGAATATAAAAGTACAGAGTAATGATACTTTTGTCATTCCTTGCTTCAAATATCCTTGCTTCAAATATCTAATCGACTAAGCCTAATCTACTCTAAAACATGACGAATGCTCCGTGTGGATCTATGCTTCACGACTGAGGATTTTACTGAAGGGTTTCTTGAAGAGGAGATTGAATCAGAGTAACTGCATAGGAAGACTACCTTCAACTCTAACTACATAAAATCAATTGGTTTGAGATTGTTTTTAAAGGAAGAGATCATATCGCAATCCAGTACATGATCCCTCAATTCTTTTACCACTACGATATTTTGACTATTCACAATGCTTATTCGGATCGATTAGTCATGAAGCAAATCATTTATGGTTAAGATAACTGAATACAATCAGATTTTTACACCACGGTTTAAGCTTAAAAAGTATAGTCTTCAATGACTATCCTATCAAGACATGAATAAGGAATTTTGAGGTTGCAAGAGTACACGCCATCTAAAAAATAAATTAAGTATGATGTCATTATTGTTTTATCCGACTACTTGAATCTTCATGGTGATCGACTAGTCGATGTCAACGCCTTAATCTCAATGATTTTATACTTGTTCATACATAAAGACTACGACTCTGTCTGCACTACCTAGTCTTAGCTAGTCGAAGATGCTGCAGTATTCTCTAAGAAGACTACAGGTAATACTGTCTTAGAAGATCGATCTCATCAAGCAATTCTATTACTAACATTTGACAAGATACTGCCACAGTTTGGCTAAGGTCGAGGAAAAGTTTGGCAAGCTTAACTCGCAAAATTTATGCAGAATACGTTATGTTTCCCTAAAGTGAAAAGACTTATTTGATAAAACCTTAAGATTCATAAATCCTTTTAGCTATATCACTCCTCGCACTCTAATTTTTAATGCACTCTCAAACATTCTTTAGTCTTATCATTTACTCGTATTTTCAAATGGTATGTTGGTGAATGTTAATGAAATGATGTTTGTTACAAGATTCATAAGCGTCATACGATATTAAACGTAAAAATCTTGAATTACTATTTTCAAAAATATTATTAAAAATTTATTTTTTGAGATAATATCCTGAGAAAGATTGACATAGACTCAAGCAATTATGCTGAATCGATAATATTTAGAATGTAAAGGAGTACTTAATACAAAAAAAAAACAAATTTTATTATAGTGACGTAACTACAAGTAAGTAAATTGCACACACTTCACTATAATAAAGAGTTTAAAGACTATTGATTGTGCATACAAAAATGAATCCACGTTCAACGTTTTCTCAGAAAGTCATCGCAAACTAAGTATTTTATACTTCATTCTAGTTTGATCCTAACCTTCTAAAACACTTACTTTGATTCAAATAATAAGCAATAAACTATTGTAATAAAAAAAGAATTTTTTACTAAAGATATTTTGATAGATTCTTGCAGTTATAATGTATAAAATTTATTAAATTTATTTTAAATTATTTATTTTTATATTGCTCAAAAAGTTTTGAATACAATAGATTCATAATTAAAAATTTATAAAATAAATAAAAAAAGAAATTTAAAACTCTTAGAAATCTAAATTTAGTTAAAAATTAATTAAATTTTATATTGTACAAGGAGTTTTATAAACGGTATATTCATAAATTATAAATTTATTAAATTAATCAAATCTATTACATTAAGACTTAAAGATTATCTTCGGTACTCAAGTTTGAATAATTTATTTCTTTTATTTTGTTATGATCAAATATATCAATATATAAGTTAGAAAAGAATAACATCATTCAATTTATCTTTTTATCAAAAGCTACTATGCGTAACCAACCTCTTATTCAGTTAATCCTATCATTATAAATTTTTCATACAGGGGTTTTGGGGTTGATCTCAGCTTCAGGTTAAAAAATTATTATCAATTTCCCTTAATTGATCAAAAATAATTCCTAAACTTTAAAATAGAAGAATAAAGATATATCATATTTCTGTTTGATTGATTTTGATGAGTAAGATTGAGCAATTCATAGACCCGAGTTAATGACTATGTTACAGTTTGATGTGCATTTTAATAATCTTATCATCATAATTGATACATTGACATTTCCGATAGAATATCAACAGTCTTTGCACAATGCAAAGATCACGTTCCAATCAAAATTGCAATGTGTAATTGATGAGTTAATTCTATATTAGTAAATGAATGATGTCAATTTTAAAGTTGACGGTCGCCAAGAGTAATTGCTGTAAAGCACATTAATACATAACTACTCTTTGAAGTCATGTTTTAAGTGTTCATAATCTCGGTTTTCAAATGCACTTTACACAGATACCTAAAATTTAAAACTTTAACTCTGCATAAAATTTTAGATGTATTGCACATAGTGTTGATATTGGTTCAAAGTTTATCAGGGTTAACTATTTTTAATCTCAAACATAACTTATAATCTTGCATTCGTTTGTCAGCATGAAAATCTATGAATTAACTATAGTTTGAAACAATTTTCAAATCAATTTTTATTTTAGCAGCTTCTTTAAGTCTTAGCCTTGGAAGAAAATCACAAATAACATTACTTAAGTATCTTAATACATGATTTTAAAATAAGTTCAAATATTCAAGAAAATCCCACTTATTTTGATATTTCTTGCATTGAATCGCTTTTTGAAGTCGATAATTTATAAAAGAATATTACTGGAGCTACTTATTGGTTAGAATTGTAAATTACTTTTAAATTAATGCTAGATCTCGGAATATTTGAGATGATCCTCCATGAAATGCAATCCAAGAGATTCTTGACTCTTTAACTAGAGCTTAGATTATATAGCACACGATGTAAAATGTGAAAATTTGTGTTATATTGCAGATCCTTTAACTTATATCAATGAAAAAGACCTTTTATTGTATTCAAACTTAAAGATTCTCTTCGGTTCTCAAGTTTGAATCATTTATTTCTTTTATTTAGTTATGATCAAATATATAAATAAATAAGTTCGAAATGATAAACATCAAGAGTATCATTTTTTATGTTTTTTATCAAAAGCTACTATACGTAACTAGCCCCTTATTACTCCTTTCATCATAAATCCTTCATACAGGGGTTTTGGGGTTGCTGTAAGATTAAGGTTAGAAAGTTATGATCAATTTTCCTCAATTAATCACAAACTCTTCCTTAACCTTAAAAAGATTAATAAAGATTTATCATTTTTCTTATTGATTGATTTTGATGAGTAAGATTAAGCAATTCATAGACCCGAGTTAATGACTATGTTACAGTTTGATGTGCATTTTAATAATCTTATCATCATAATTGATGCATTGAAATTTCCGATAGAATCTCAACAGACTTTGCTCAACGCAAAGATAACATTCAATTTCAAAATTGCAATTTGTAATTGAATAGTAAGTTCTTTAAAAGGAAATGAATGTTTTCACATTTAAAGTCGACTTTCGGCTGGAGCCATTGCTGTAAAGCACATTAATACGTAACTACTCTTTGAAGTCATGTTTTAAGTGTTCATAATCTCGGTTTTCAAATGCACTTTGTAATGATACCAACGGTGTTTTGTAGAATTCTATGACTAAGTCTGTTTTTAAAAATTTAACTCTGAATATAATTTTACAAGTATTGCATATAGTGTTGATATTGCTTCAAAGGTATTCAGTGTTAACTAAAATAAAAGACAAAGATAATTTCTAATTTGACTTTCTTATGGTGCTCATATTTATACTTAAAGAAACTTTATGAAAAGCAAGTAATGTTCTTATAATTCTAAACTTTAGCTTTTTATTTAACATTAATGCAATCACTTTTTATCACACTATGTACAATTTAACTATTGTCGTGACAAATTGCATCATTAATTTATGAATAAAAATTTAAATTTTAATTACTCTTAAAGTAAGTAAGCATAAAATTTATTAAATAAATCAAATCTTTTATCATCAAACTTAAATATTCTAACTGGTTCTAAGGTTTGAATGCTTTTTTTCAGTTAAAACCAAATATATCAATATATAAGTTCGAAAAGAATAACATCATTCCTTTTTTGCTTTTTATCAAAGCTACTATGCGTGACCAACCCCTTATTCAATTACTCTTATCATTATAAAACCTTCGGTTGGTCTTAGCTAAAAGTTAGAAAGTTATGATCAATTTCCCTTAATTGATCACAAACACTTCCTAAACCTTAAAAAAGAAGAATAAAGATATATCATATTCTGTTTGATTGATTTCGCTGAGTAAGATTGAGCAATTCACAGACTCGAGTGAACGATTATGTTACAGTTTGATGTGCATTTTTATAATCTTATCATGATAATTGATGCATTGACATTTACGATAGAATCTCGCGAGTCTTTGCTCAACGCAAAGATCACATTCCATTCAAAATTGCAATGGAAAATTAAATAGTAAGATCTATAATAGTAAATGAATGTTATCATTTTAAAAGTCGACTTTCGGCTGGAGCCATTGCTGCAAAGCGCATTAAAACATAACTACTCTTGGTCGTCATATTTTGAGTGTTCATAATCTCGGTTTTAAAAAGCACTTTGCAATGATACCAGTGTTCTTTTGTAGAATTCTTTGACAAAGTCTAAAATGAAAACTTTAATTCTGCATATAATGTTTGATGTATTGCACATAATGGTGTGATTGCTTAAAAGGTTTTCAGGGTTAACTATATGAAAAGACAAAGATTATTTCTAATTTGACTCTCTTAAGGTGCTCATATTTTAATTTAAAGTATCTTTTTGATAAGCAAGTATTGTTCTTTTAAGTCTGAACTTTTGCATTATTTTAAACATAAATGCTACCACTTTTTATCACACTATCAACAATTAATTAAATTGTCGTGACAAATTGCATAAAATTTATGAATTAAAATAAAAAAAAGTTGATTCATGAAGTTATTTAGCATCAAATTTATTAAATTTATATAAAATTATTTTATTTTTATATTGCTCAAGGAGTTTTAATACGGTATATTCATAAAATATAAAATTATTTAATAAATCAAATCTTTTATCATCAAACTTAAATATTCTAACCGGTTCTTAAGTTTGAATCATTTTTTTAGTTAAAATCAAATATATCAATATATAAGTTCGAAAAGAATAACATCATTCCTTTTTTGCTTTTTATCAAAAAGCTACTATGCGTGACCAACCCCTTATTCAATTACTCTTATCATTATAAAACCTTCGGTTGGTCTTAGCTAAAAGTTAGAAAGTTATGATCAATTTCCCTTAATTGATCACAAACACTTCCTAAACCTTAAAAAAGAAGAATAAAGATATATCATATTTCTGTTTGATTGATTTCGCTGAGTAAGATTGAGCAATTCACAGACTCGAGTGAACGATTATGTTACAGTTTGATGTGCATTTTAATAATCTTATCATGATAATTGATGCATTGACATTTACGATAGAATCTCGCGAGTCTTTGCTCAACGCAAAGATCACATTCAATTTAAAATTGCATTTTGAAATTAAATAGTAAGATCTATAATAGTAAATGAATGTTATCATTTTAAGAGTCGACGGTCGGCTGGATCCATTGCTGTAAAGCGCATTAAAACATAACTACTCTTTGTCGCCATATTTTGAGTGTACATAATCTCGGTTTTAAAAAGCACTTTGCAATGATACCAACGTTGTTTTGTTAGAATTCTTTGACAAAGTCTAAAATTAAAACTTTAACTCTGCATATAATGTTTGATGTATTGCAATAGTGGTGTGATTGATTAAATTGTTTTGAGGATAAACTATAAGAAAAGACAAAGATAATTTCTAATTTGACTTTCTTAAGGTGCTCATATTTTAATTTAAAGTATCTTTTTGATAAGCAAGTAATGTTCTTATAAGTCTGAACTTTTGCTTTTTTTAAACATTAATGCTATCACCTTTTATCAAACTATCAACAATTAACTATTTGTCGTGTCAAATTACATAAATTTATGAGTTAAAATGTAAATTTTAGTTGACTCTTTAAGTTAGTAAGCATTATTTCATAAAATAAATTAAATCAAACTTAAATATTCTAACCGGTTCTAAGGTTTGAATGCCTTTTTCAGTTAAAACCAAATATATCAATATATAAGTTCGAAAAGAATAACATCATTATATTTATCAACAACTACTATGCGTAACCAACCTCTTATTCAATTACTCCTATCATTTTAAATTTTTCAAACAGGGGTTTTGGGGTTGATCTCAGCTTCAGGTTAGAAAATTATGATCAATTTTCCTTAATTAATCACAAACACTTCCTCAACCTTAAAAAAGAAGAATAATGAGATATCATATTTCTGTTTGATTGATTTCGCTGAGTAGATTGAGCAATTCACAGACTCGAGTGAACGATTATGTTACAGTTTGATGTGCATTTTAATAATCTTATCATGATAATTGATGCATTGACATTTACGATAGAATCTCGCGTGTCTTTGCTCAACGCAAAGATCACATTCCATTCAAAATTGCAATGGAAAATTAAATAGTAAGATCTATAATAGTAAATGAATGTTATCATTTTAAAAGTCGACGGTCGGCTGGAGCTATTGCTGTTAAGCACATTTAAACATAACTACTCTTGGTCGTCATATTTTGAGTTCTCATAATCTCGTTTTTAAAAAACACTTTGCAATGATACCAACGTTGTTTTGTAGAATTCTTTGACAAAGTCTAAAATTAAAACTTTAATTCTGCATATAATGTTTGATGTATTGCACATAATGGT
The DNA here is from genome assembly GCA_000711775.1 of Oxytricha trifallax. Classification (NCBI taxonomy): domain Eukaryota; phylum Ciliophora; class Spirotrichea; order Sporadotrichida; family Oxytrichidae; genus Oxytricha; species Oxytricha trifallax. The sequence continues at coordinate 3,908 of ARYC01019156.1, read as the reverse complement.
GTGATTGCTTAAAAGGTTTTCAGGGTTAACTATATGAAAAGACAAAGATTATTTCTAATTTGACTCTCTTAAGGTGCTCATATTTTAATTTAAAGTATCTTTTTGATAAGCAAGTATTGTTCTTTTAAGTCTGAACTTTTGCATTATTTTAAACATAAATGCTACCACTTTTTATCACACTATCAACAATTAATTAAATTGTCGTGACAAATTGCATAAATTTATGAATTAAAATAAAAAAAAGTTGATTCTTGAAGTTATTTAGCATCAAATTTATTAAATTTATATAAAATTATTTTATTTTTAAATTGCTCAAGGAGTTTTTAATACGGTATATTCATAAAATATAAAATTAATTAATAAATCAAATCTTTTATCATCAAACTTAAATATTCTAACCGGTTCTTAAGTTTGAATGATTTTTTTAGTTAAAACCAAATATATCAATATATAAGTTCGAAATGAATAACATCATTCCTTTTTTGCTTTTTATCAAAAGCTACTATGCGTGACCAACCCCTTATTCAATTACTCTTATCATTATAAAACCTTCGGTTGGTCTTAGCTAAAAGTTAGAAAGTTATGATCAATTTCCCTTAATTGATCACAAACACTTCCTAAACCTTAAAAAAGAAGAATAAAGATATATCATATTTCTGTTTGATTGATTTCGCTGAGTAAGATTGACCAATTCATAGACTCGAGTTAACGATTATGTTACAGTTTGATGTGCATTTTAATAATCTTATCATGATAATTGATGCATTGACATTTACGATAGAATCTCGCGAGTCTTTGCTCAACGCAAAGATCACATTCAATTTAAAATTGCATTTTGAAATTAAATAGTAAGATCTATAATAGTAAATGAATGTTATCATTTTAAGAGTCGACGGTCGGCTGGATCCATTGCTGTAAAGCGCATTAAAACATAACTACTCTTTGTCGCCATATTTTGAGTGTACATAATCTCGGTTTTAAAAAGCACTTTGCAATGATACCAACGTTGTTTTGTAAATTCTTTGACAAAGTCTAAAATTAAAACTTTAACTCTGCATATAATGTTTGATGTATTGCATATAGTGGTGTGATTGATTAAATTGTTTTGAGGATAAACTATAAGAAAAGACAAAGATAATTTCTAATTTGACTTTCTTAAGGTGCTCATATTTTAATTTAAAGTATCTTTTTGATAAGCAAGTAATGTTCTTATAAGTCTGAACTTTTGCTTTTTTTAAACATTAATGCTATCACCTTTTATCAAACTATCAACAATTAACTATTGTCGTGTCAAATTACATAAATTTATGAGTTAAAATGTAAATTTTAGTTGACTCTTTAAGTTAGTAAGCATTATTTCATAAAATAAATTAAATCAAACTTAAATATTCTAACCGGTTCTAAGGTTTGAATGCCTTTTTCAGTTAAAACCAAATATATCAATATATAAGTTCGAAAAGAATAACATCATTATATTTATCAACAACTACTATGCGTAACCAACCTCTTATTCAATTACTCCTATCATTTTAAATTTTTCAAACAGGGGTTTTGGGGTTGATCTCAGCTTCAGGTTAGAAAATTATGATCAATTTTCCTTAATTTATCACAAAAACTTCCTCAACCTTAAAAAAAGAAGAATAATGATATATCATATTTCTGTTTGATTGATTTCGCTGAGTAAGATTGAGCAATTCAAAGACTAGAGTTAACGACTATGTTACAGTTGATGTGCATTTTAATAATCTATTCATCACAATTGATGCATTGACATTTACGATAGAATCTCGCGAGTCTTTGCTCAAAGCAAAGATCACATTCAATTTAAAATTGCAATGGAAAATTAAATAGTAAGATCTATAATAGTAAATGAATGTTATCACTTTAAAAGTTGGCTTTCGGCTGAAGCCTTTGATGTAAAGCGCATAAAAACATAACTACTCTTTGTCGTCATAATTTGAGTGCTCATAATCTCGGTTATAAAAAGCACTTTGCAATGATACCAACGTTGTTTTGTAGAATTCTTTGACAAAGTCTAAAATTAAAACTTTAATTCAGCATATAATTTTTGATGTATTGCACAAAAATAGTGTTGATATTGCTTCAAAGTTTTTCAGGGTTAACTATATGAAAATACAAATATTTTTTTTAATCTAGCATACATTCTTGGTTTTTTTTTAACTCTCTTAAGGTGCTTATATATGAATTCAAAGTAACTTTATGATATTCATTTAATGTTCTTATAAGCCTGTGTTTTTGCTTTATTTAAACATTAATGGTATCAGACTATAACCAATTAACAATTTCGTTACAAATTGCATTATATATTTATTAAGAAGTTAATTTGCATGACTTTTGGAGTATAAAGCAATGGTACTTTTTTTATTTATTGTGTCTAAGGTCTTGAATTCACAATTTCTATCAAAATACAATCTATTTAGTAAATATATTCTTTTATATTAAAATAAATAGTTCTTATTATTATCCTTAAGTTAAGTTAATCTTTATACAAAAGGCTGTTTCAAGATTCTTTATCTTTTTCTAATTTACCAAACATTAAATTTCATAAAATGTTGTAGAAGATGTCTCTTAAAAATTAATTCCTGTTCTTTTATGATTTTATTCTATTGATTATTTTGAAATCACAAGGATAGTTTAATACCCGCTGCACATAAGGACTATTCTGAGTAAAATTATCTCGATTATCATAAACATAACTTTCTGTAATGTAAAGCGTAAGTTCTGAGAAAATTCTATCGTGAGCACCTGCGAGTATACTAAATCGAGTGTAGATGTGTTTATTTTCACAGAAATTTGTACATTTAATGAAACGATATTAATTCCTCTCACTATTAGCAGCATAAAAAGGCTTCGTTAGTTTTTTTCTTATGATGTATTTCGAATGACTAGTAATATTTTAATCATAAGTTCGAAATACATATTTATTGATCATTCTTTCGAATATTGCTATGGGATATGTACATAAATTCTTTAAGAAAATGTACTATTCACCATCTTTACGAGTTAAAATTTATCCGAGTTATTGCACTTTTAGTTTGGTGTTTTCTCTTTAAAGTGTGGATGCAAATTATGGTGATCCAAATTAATAATAGTTGGAATAATATTCGATCGAGTTTCTACAAGTTTACTTGTAGAAACTGGCTTACTCTCTTTATTCTACATAAATGTTTTTTTATAATTTTTTAATTTTTTTAAAAAAATTTATAAAGGATAAAATATTTTTTTATAGATACAAAACGTTCTAAAGTAAAATAAAATAAAAAAAATAAAAAAATAAGTCGTTTAAAGTTCCTCCCCAAAATTTTTTATTTATAATTGAGATTTAATACTTTTCAAAAAATATAAAAATGTTATTTATAATTTGTTGGTGTGCCCAGAGATAACATTTAATAAAATAGATTTAATATTAAAAAAATTTTAAATTTAGTTATTTATTTTAAATTTAAATTCAAACTTATCCATAGAGTGCCTAACTTCTATTGAATTCAAGCACATACAATTTTAATTTTGTTGAACTAAGAGTTGCAAGTTTATTAGTATTTTTCATCAATAAATTTTGATTTAAATGTTCCTTAAGATTTTAATCTTTAATTTGTATAACCCTGACAGGCAATTCATGTATAAGGAAAATATCTGCATATGGATTTTCTTTATCCTAGAAGTTTATGAAAAACCAAACGTCTTCGTGCTCGTTTTCTTTTGATTTTAATAAACCTATAAGCGAATGAATACTTTCGTCTTTTTAAACCAGTTATTTTATTGAATCAGTCCATGAATCAGCATGTTCAAACGAAGCTTTTTGAACTAATTTAGCATATGTTAGCTTTTCTTCATAAACGATTGGAACGTTTCTTTACACAATGTAGCATGGCTTAATAGTGTCAGAG